>JBBPNB010000609.1:0-14731 GCA_038090635.1 Rubroboletus satanas
CTACGACGCCTCAACGTTGGACGATTGGCTACAGTACTCTCCTCGTCCGTCAAGCAACCACGGGACTCATCACCGGAACGGGCTACGGAATTGTCATGGCCCTTTTCTTACTCTTCTTTCATGCCCTCTGGAATCGACTGAAACGTAAGACTCCGAGTCGTAAGACTCAACCTCTTCTTCCTCCTCAATTTCTGCCGTTCGGCTCTCTCTTCGCTGGGGCCCAACTCGCAGTTCGTGCAATTGACCTAATCAATTATCATGGGTTCCCCGGAGGTCCGAGCGCGTATGAGGAACAGATGTTTTCAATCGATGTGGGTGGGATCGGGAAAGTATCCTATGTCCTTGCGAATTGACTCGCTGACTCGTTGCTAGTATGCCTCTCGGTCGGCGTTGGATTCCAGAGTCGTGGTGAGGAATTGACCATGATGACTGGGTGTATAGATGTCCTACTCGCAGACGGTAGGCAGGTGTATGTTGGAGCTCGCAACTCATCGTGGCAGGTAGGCTGTGGAGATGGGCGATGAGTCGTTCGAGTTGTGATGTAGCATGCGTCGTTCGTTCGTTCATCTCTGCCTGTGACTACCTCACCTCCTTCCTTTTTTTCCCTTCCTTTATTTATTTAGTTGTTTGTCGTTGTACCCTCCACCCATCTTCTGACAATCAACTATGGAAATGCGTTGATATCTGCTCTGCATGTCTCTCACGAAATGAAATGAAGGCGTCACTTTGCCTTCAACTACTCCCCTACCCTTCCCGAGTTCCGTACGACGTTCATTTCTCCCGAAAAGTGCAGCCCCAGGCGGGTGATCCATCAACTATGCGACACTGTCGAAAAATGTGACTTTGTACCTAGCGTGGATTTGACGTCGATTCGGCAGCAACACTAGACACATATGGCATGTTAGTAGTAAGATGAACGGAAAAGATACCACGCTCGGCGTTCTCGTTGATCACACGGCTGTTTGATCGCGCTCCCGATCGAAAGCGGGAGGGACCAGCGGGCTAGTACTGTTTGCGGTCTCATCGATCATCAGCGGCCATCCAAGCAGGTCAATGCCACACCCCAAGCCCATGTAATCTCAGTCACGAATCTGGAAGGCGTGAGGCCATGCCTTGCGCAAATTGTAAGGTGTGTATAGGTGGTCGGAAGGCATGCCTTATCTGGGTGTGCGAATGTACAGTAGAAGCATGCTGTTTCATAGAGTTTGGGTCGGGTGCGATGTAGGACTCACTTGTTCAAGCGCCAGAGCATGCATTCGCGTTCGCTGAGGCGTAGGTGTGGAACGACCAGTTCGCCAATCAAATTGTCCGAGCTAACCAGGTCGTCTGGAGGGTGGGTGCCCACGAGTTGATCGTCATACGTGAGAATGTCGAGATCGACCGCACGCGGCCGTGACGCACGCCTGGTACCCCGCCAACCACTACCTCGATTGCCTTGATCAAGGGGAGCATTCTCTCGGGAGACAAATTCGTGTTGATCTAGCCAAGCATCGCAAATGGTGGGAAACATGGCCGCAAGGGACATCGGGACAGTTGGCAAACCGAGCTTGGACAGCGACGTGCATCGGTGCGATCCCGTACACTGAATCAGTATCAACGACCCACCCTTGGGCATTCTCGGACAGATCGTTGAGCAAGGATCCTGGCATATCGAGGAGACGCATCGCAGTCTTGATACTGGCGAGCATGTTGCCGGGTTATCTGGACTTGGACTTGAGCAGACGCCGCAAGGGGCAAAGCGTTTGGTTTTGAGAGTCTAATCGCCGCTTTGTTCTGTCTGTTCGAGAATGTGACATGCGACAGCCGATGCGAGTGCCTGTGCGGTGAAGTGTGCTGAAGCGAATGTCTACAGAGCCTTGAGCCGTTGCCCGCTCTGCAGTGATGAAGTGAGGTATGGGGACCCGGAGGAAGCAAACGTGTATAAAGTGCATTTATACCTCAGCGCGTCGCCTCCTTATAGTGACGCGGACGGTGAGATGTGGGGACTCGGAGGAAGCGAATGTTCAATAAGTGCATTTATACCTCGGCGCGTGGCGCTGCGCGTCACCCCTCTGCAGTGATGCCGTTGTACCTACTTCGCGAGGCGAGGGAAAGGATGATCGCAGCGTCGCGACGGACGTTGATCTCGTGTACGTCGGAGTCCGGACGAAAGAGCATATCGAGTCCTTGATCGACGAGCAGTCCGAGAGTCGTAGAGCGTGGTTTGGGAAAGTATCTCCGTGGGTGCTGTAGACATGCGGGCCAGCGCGACAGCTCGTCGAGTAGTTGAGGTCGTCCGAACGCGCTGTTCTCGAAATGTGATCTGCGGTGGTCAGACTCGGAGAGAGCAGATTAGATTATGAAGGTGCCTCCTTACCATCGGTATCGTCGCCAGACGTGTGACAGTGCAAGGAGCTCACCGATGTGGGGAGCGATTAGCCGGCATCAGTGAGATTGATTATCTGCCATGTTGCGAGTCCTTGCTTACGTCGTGGGGACGACTCAGGCGTTCGTGGACGTCAGGTCTTGAAGCTTGCCAGTGAGCACTTGCACTAAGAAGTACTCGGATCCGTGATGAATGAACAAAGATTATCGACACAGAGGGAACGCGGCGACTCGGACATCCCAATGCATATTTCCGTCTTGGTCGACATTTCTTTAGACGTTGACCAGTCTGACCTAGCGTCCCCGTGCATATGGACTTCTTCGAAAGTGGCTGTCGAGTGTTGAAAATCCTAGCGAGCTCAATATCAATCATGGATGGGTTTATCAGGTCTCACACTACTAGTAGTGCTACGGGGCAGCGCGAGCTCAGAGAACGGTATAGACGATGTCCGCATACTCACCATTCAACCCTATAGCATCTATATGTATTGCACCAAATTACCCGGAAGAATGCGTCCCATCTCCAGTACCTGACCCACAACACATCCACGCGGGGAATGCGATCGACAGCCTAAGGATAGCCTTACCTGACTCTCGCTGGTGTGATCCAATGTGAGCCCCACAATACGAGAGTAAGGAAAGTATGCGCACCGTGAGATGGACCCCCTCGGCGGAGGGTTGAGACAGATCATTCCCTTGTTTTGCCTAAGAGGAAGTGAGCCGTCGTAATGTAGTGCACAATAACCAGAAAAAGACGCACTGGGCCTGCTTGGGTTGGATCTCCAGAGCCTTGTCCGCTTCGAGAAGCGGTTGTGTTCGGATCGCCAGGGTCAGCAGCCTTGGTAGGCAATTTAGACTATAACGTCTAATGAGTCCCTGCATATAGGCTCGAGGAACAACGAACCCTGGGTTGTCTATCGTATTTCGCGACCGTTCGCTAAGATGATATGTTAAACGCACCGCATCTGATCGTCTATCAAAGAAAGTGCACTTACTCGCTTACGTTTACCTTCGGCCATCCATGAAGGACCCTCATTTGTGATGTCCACTCTCGCTGGCGACTGAGAAGGTGATTGATGATCGGCAGGTCGATGCGACTGGCTGGGAGCTCGATCCGGCCGAGGCGAAGCCGCCGGGTCCTTGTTACTCTTCTTGATCCTCGCCCGTGCCCATTTTTTAAACTTTTGAATACCCTGAGGTGACTCGGCGGTGTCAGGACGCCCCTCTGGAGGTGCATCTAGAGGGGAGGCCATGGGTGCGGCATATGATCTGCCGAGCGGTGGTACTTCATCCCCATGGGGATGGGCAGATAATTCCGGAGATGGTGGCTCCAGCCTAATGTCAACATGGAGGGGAGTGTATAATGCAGTGATCACGAACCTCATCGTAGTTGAATTGAGGAGCAGGCGTGCCGGATGGCACCTCGACCTGTGTCATTGTGAGAACTAGTTTCGAGCGGGAAAGGAACGAACGGGTACTTCAAGCAGATCACTATCGCCGTCCCCGCTGTGGGTTTCGGACTCGATCAGACTCCTTTTCCCAGGGTCTTCCTGGTGGATGTACACAATGACAAAGTCAGTGCAACTCGTTTTGGTGACGGAAAGGCGAACTCCTACCGGATTAGCATCAAGCGGTTTGTTGTCATCGCTACCCGAAGTCGTAGCAGGCTCGTCTGGCTGTCCTTCGTCACGAGTGGATGTCTCGTGTAGCGTGTCAGTGCGTGACATGGAAGAAGATTTATCCGACGTGCCGGCGTCATGAATGAATAAATGCTTACATGGAAGGGGCCGTACGAGTCTGGGAGAATATGACCAAGGTCATAGATGGTGATTTTCCCGTCACGTCGTCCACTTGCCAGATATCTACTATCCAGAGAAATGGCAATTGAATGCATTCCTTCATCAGCCTCAATGGTTGGATCAATCTGGGCGAGAGTCAGTGGGTCGAGAAACGAGATAGAATGGTTTGTGCGGGCAGCAATGAATTTGCCATTGGTTGCTAGAGCGAAAGACCCGACACCTTCGAAAACCGGCGATTCAGCGAGCTGAGACCCTGTCGACATAGCAAAGGACTTGATGTTGACTGATGTGGCAAAAATTTGCTGGCCATCGATGGACCATGCAAGTGGTGTGATTATGTTTGATGAGGGTGTGGCAGTCTTGATGGTGATGACCTCGTCACCGTTGCGACTGTCGAAAATGCGGATCGAGTTTGTAGAGCAGGATGTAGCGATGTGCTCGCCATTTTGGGAGAATTTTATGCCATTGATCCATCCGTCATGCTGGAGCGGGCCAACGAGTCTCTTCCCCGTCTTTATATCCCAGATGCTCGCTTTCCTCTCACCCCCTCCCGTCCCGGTGGCAAACCTAGTCGAATCCGGGGAGACGTCGACTGCCCACACCCTGTTTGTGCCCTCCACGTCGGTGACCTTTTCACGCAGCTCCGCGTCCCACACGCTTGCACCTTCCATAGTCCCACACACCGCCCACTGGTGATTTCTTGACACAGAAATGGCGCGCAACTGCAATCCCGTTTGCTTTCTGACCTCTTTGCCGTCTTGAAGTCCCCATCGTCGAACCCCATCGTTACCCCCACCCAAAAGATACTTTCCGTCTAGGTGGAATGCGACCGCCCACACCTCACCAGAGCGACCGGTGTCAAGTATTATTGTTGGGTCTTGCTGAATTGTCAGCATTCAACACGACCACTCCCCGGAGCTGCTACGCACCGGTCTTTGTTGACGACATCCTCACCGATGGTACACAGTCGTTGGCTTCGAAGAGTGAAAAAAACGGGTTTAGGTCTACTCGTGGTGCGCAAGGTTGCCCCACGAACACGTTTCCCGGGTCGCAGGCGCCGCGTGTCTTTGGCGCTTATTCCTACTCGGATCCGTGCTAGGTGACCTCATTGCAACGACCAAGGCCCGCAAACAGTCAAGTCATCGACAAAAGCGTCCTTCGTTGCCAAGGGCAGTCTTTCCCGGGGACCCGTGAGCGCTCGTCATATCTTGCCTGCAAGACTCATGTCGCGACGAGTGTACAATCCACATTAGACCCACTCGCGACATCACGCACAAAATATGTGTATTTCAGGACGACGTTCTCCAGCAGGGAACGCTCGTACTGCGGAAGACTTTCCACAAGATGGTAGATGGATGTATGCGCTCGAGTCCCGTCACGTCCATATTCGTATGTAAGGCTGTTTCTCTGGAACAGCCCATGTTGGCTACATTAGAAGTTGGACAGGTGGACGTTCCAGACGTACCTACGTATGGTTACGCTCACACACGCCTCGTCGACCCCGGCGATGCCTTTGGGGGCCCAACGACAAGTTCCCGGGTTCAGCACGGCGAGACGGTATCACAGGCATCCACACGGAACCCACAGAAACGCCGGAGATTGCTCTTAAAACTTATGCTGAGCTCTTAGAAGCGAATTCTACCAATGCGGTATGTGGACCAGTGGGATCAAGTGCACATCGTGTTCTCATACTTTCCCTCCAAAGCAGTTTCGAAGCGCGGTATTTTCGATATTCTGATGAACAGGAATGATCAACAAGGTGGTTCACGAACTTTCGCAGGACATCGACCGACTACCCAGAACACTTGGGGTCGAGCATGGATTCGATTCATCTACGACGACCTCGCGCAGTTCCGCGCACAGAACCCGTCACTCAACGTCGCCTTTGTCAGCTTTGGGACCGCGGCGGGAGTGACTAGCCGATTCGGGGTATTATCGAATGACTGGTGGATTCATTGTCAGGCTCAAGTGCGCATCATGTCCAAGTCTTCAATTATTCTCGTCTGACTTTCGATATTCCGATGTCAGGTAGTTGTGTTCAGGTTCTCCACCGAAGGCGAAACCAAAACTGGACAGGAATCGTGGAATGTTTGGTTGAAAAAGTAACTTCACCGCACTGAGATCTTTTTCGGCAGTCGACACCACATTGATTCAACTGGTCCTCATGCACGCGACTTGCCCAGAATCGCCACGTCCAACCATTCCCGCGTCGATTATCCTAGTCCCTTTCTGTTATCCTTGTATCTACCCGTGTCCGGGCCTGACATCGTCTACCAAGGGTGAGCTCTTTTGGCCGCCCTTCACACATGCTCAACACCCACCCCAGGGGGAGCCTCCAGTCCAGCTCTCCGCAGAACAAGCATGGCTCGCCGGCACGCTCGTCATCGGAACGGGTTATGGAATCATCATGGCCCTTTTCTGGCTCCGTTTTCCCTCTGGAATCGACTGAGCTGGAAGAATCTGAGGTGTAGATGAAACCTCTTCTTCCTTCTCCATGCCTGCATCCAGTCCGTGTTCGGATCCCTCTTCCTTGGGTCCAACTTGCAGTTCACACGATTGACATTTATCAATTATTGTGGGTTCCCCAGAGGTCGGGTGCATATGAGGAACAGATGTTTTAGATCGGTGAGGATGAGATTGGCAATGCACCATTTGCCCTTGTGATTTCGCTCGCCGACTTGTTCCTGGTACGTCTCGGTCGGCGTTGGATTGTCAATGGTGTGCTGACACACTGATCATGATAACGGGGCATATATTAGGCCTGGCGGTGAGTCATCATCCGTAGAGACTTCGGGACTGTCTCGTGGTGCGTCCCCTTTGTCATCACAGGCCTCATGCAACTCACATCTTATGGTGAATTCGTCCATACCCACTTCGGACGTTTCTAACTTTAAATGCCATGCCCCTCGCTCGCGCCGTCCCACACATTCCCAACCTCCTTGGCATCCTTTTTCTTTTACAGACCTACATCAATACGAGTCGTCCGACCAATTGGACCTTTCCCTACCAGCGTCGACCTCGGTATCAATATTGTCGTCACTGCTCACCGCCATCCGATTGTTGTTCCACCGATGCACCCTAGTCCCACTACTGTGACTTGATCCTGGCCGCTGGCTTTTCTCCCGGAGTACTAACATAGTCCGACAAGAGCGAAGTGGGACGGGTCCGTCGATGTCTGATTTTCCCTGGGCGTCGTCTCGACCGTGAAGCGAGGCAAAGTGACATTGCCGCGTCACAGCAGACGCTCGCCTCATGTACGCCGGAGCGCGCATGAAAGCGCATCCCAAATGCATGATCGAGGCATGCTTCAACAGCCGGGCCGTGTGGCTACGCGTTTCAGGAAGCGTCCTCACGAATGTTGCATACTCTCCACCTGAGTATAGTTACTGAGTTGGTCGAGAGGTCGTGTCGCGATGATTGGGGAGAGTAAAATAGATTGTGAATGTACCTCAGTCCTTCAGGCCATCGGTATCGTCACCGGGGAGAAACCAGTACTTGGTGATGGCACAAGAAAACATTGAAGCGGGAGGAACACCACAACTCTTGTCTTGTCATTCTCCAAAGCTTCGGGTTTGCGCCGCAACAGCTCGGGTCACCGGTTAAATACTGTCCTACAATCCCAGCGTCCGCGTGCGTAATTCACCTGGATCAATGTGTCCCGTCCCCAGTACGTGAGCCACAACACATCCACGCAGGAAACGAGATCCCAAGGGTAACCCTGCCTGATTCTTCCAGACGCTGGCCCACTGTGAGTCTCACGATGTAAGCTGGGGGAAAGTGCGCGCACCATGAGATGGATTCCGGCAGCTTCAGACGGATCGCCCGCTTGTTGTGCCTAATAGGAAATGAGCTGTCGTGACATGGTATACATGATAATCAGAGAAAGACGCACTGGGCCTGGTTCCTTTGGATCTGCAGAGCCTTGCCCACGAGTGCCTGACTCTTGCTGATATGTTTGTTCTGCTGCGAGTCCCACAATATGAGAGTCAGGAAAGCATGCGCACCGTGAGATGAACTCCACCGGAAGAGGGTGGAGACGGATCATTTCCTTGTTGTGCCTAATAGGAAATGAGCTGTCATAATATGGTACATAGTAATCGGAGAAAGACGCACTTGGCCTGCTTGCATTGGATCTCCAGAGCCCTGCACGCTTCGAGAAGCGTTTTTATTTGGATCGCCGGGGTGAACACCCTTGGTAGGCGATTTATGCTGTAACGTTTAATGAGACCCTGTAACAAACCCGAGGAACAACGAACCTGAACCCTTGGTTTTCTATCGTATTTTGCGACGGTTCGCTAAGATGATATGTTAAACACACCGCATCCGATCGCTTATGAAGAAGAGCACTCACTCGCTTACGTTTACCTTCAGCCATCCATGAAGGTCCTTCATTTGTGTCGTCCACTCTCACTGGCGGCTGGGAAGGTGATTGGTGATCGGCAGGTCGACGCGACTTACTAGGAACTCGATCGGGGTGATGCGAAGCCGGGTCCTCGTTATTCTTCTTGATCCTCGGCCACACCCACTTCCTAAACTTTGAAATGCTCTGAGATGACTCGACAGTGTCGAGATGCTCATCTGGAAGTGCTTTTAGAGGAGAGGCCATCGGTACGACACGGGACGCATCAAGCGGCGGCACCTCGTCCCCGTGCGGATGACGAGAGGATTCCGGAGATGGGGGCTCCGGCAGTGTCAACACAGAGGGGATAGGATAATGTAGTAATCACGAACCTCATCATAGTTGAATTGGGGGGCTGGCGCACCGGATGGCACCTCGACCTGCGCGATCGTGAGAACCCGCTTTGAACGTGAAAAGAACGCACGGGTACCTCGAGGAGATTACTATCGCTCGCTTTCGCAGGTTCTTCCTGATAATAAGTCAGCACGACTCGTTTTGGTGACGGAACAGCGAGCTCCTACCGGATTAGAGTCAGCGAGTTTATTGTCATGGCCATCCGAGGTCGCAGGCCGCTTGTCTGGTTGTTCTTTGTTGTGAGTAGATGTCTATTGTACAGTAGCAGCATGTCAGTATGGGACGTGGAGTAGAGCTTATCCGATATGGCGACATCACGGTGAATGAACGAATACTTGCATGGAAAGGACCATATGAGTCCGGGAGAATGTGGCTGAGGTCACGGACACTGATTTTTCCGTCATTTCGTCCCGTCGCCAGATAGCGACTGTCAGGAGAGAGGGCGACCGGGAATATGACTTCACTGTCTTCGATTGCAGGGTTAATGTGAGAGAGGGTCGTTGCATCCAGGAGCGAGATTGAATGCATTGCGGCGATGGCAGTGATGAATTTGCCATTGCTGGCTAGAGCAATAGACCCGACCTCTTTGAGAATGGGCGATTCAGCGAGCTGGGACTCCGTCGACACAGCAAAAGACATGATCCTGTCGCCCTCGCATGCGGCAAAAAGTTGTTGGCCATCGCTGGACCATGCAAGCGGAGTGACTGTGCTCACTGAGGATGCGACAGCCTGGATGGTGGTGAGCTGAGCACCGTTATGGCTGTCGAAGATGCGGATCGAGTCGCCGATGCAGCAAGTGGCGATTTGGTCGCCATTCGGGGAGAATCTGATTCCACTGATATCATGGTCATGTTGGAGTGGGCCAACGAGTCTCTCTCCTGTCGTCATGCTCCAGATGCTCACTTTGTGGTCACCCATTCCAGTCCCGGTGGCAAACCTGGTTGAATCAGGGGAAACGTCGACTGCCCACACCTCGTTCGTGCCCTCCACGTCGATGGCCATTTCTTGCAGCTCCGCATCCCACACACTTACACCCTCCGTTGTCCCACACACTACCCACTGGTGATCCCTCGACACAGCAATGGCGCGCAACCGCATTCCCGTTTGCATTCCCGCCTCTTGACCATCTTCAAGTCGCCATCGTCGAATCCCGTTGCTATTTCCGCCCAAGAGATGCTTTCCGTCTGGGTGGAATGCAACTCCCCACGGCCCAGAGTCATCTATGTCGAGTACCATCGTTGGGTCTTACCGAATTGTTAACATTCCACACAATCACTCCTTAGACCTGCTACGCACCGGTCTTTGTCAACGACATCCTTATCGATGATACACAGTCGTGAGGTTCAAAGAGTGAAACGAGGTATTTGGGTTTACTCGTGGTGTGCAAAGCTGTTCCATAGATACGTTCCCTTGTTCTTGATATGGGTCGCAGGCGCCTGTATTCAAATTCTCACTCAGGTCCGTATTCATACCTGACTCAGGGTGTCTTTGGATTAGTTCACACTCGTTGCATAGACGTGGCTAAGTGAAAGACATACGTACATTTCTCTCCTGGCTCAAATGGTTGCGCTCACGCACTGAATGACAAGTTCCCGGGTGCACCACGGGTAGACCGTATCACAAGCATTCCCGTGGAACCCACAGAAATGCCGGAGATTGGAGGCTCTCAAGTATTATGCTGAGCCCTCAGAAGTGAATTCTATCACGGTATGTGGACCGGTGGGATTGAGTGCTTGTCGTGTTCTCATACTTTCTCCTCAAAGCAATTTCGAAGCGCTGTATTTGCGATATTCCGATGGACAGGAATAATCGACAAGGCAGTTCACGAATTTCCGCAATACCTCGACCGACTACCCAGAACACCTGGGCAAAGCATGATTAATTCATACGCACGACTTGCACAGAGTCACCACGTCCACTCACCCCTGCGTCAATTATCCGGGTCCCTTTCTATCATCTTTGCATTCACTCGCGCTCCGCCCAAGACTGACATCTTTTACCAAGGGTGGGCTATCCTGACTGCCTGCAAACATGCCCATCACCCACCCCAACTGAGCCTCCAGTCCAGCTCCCCGCAGAACATGCGTGGCTCACCAACGCGTTCACCGTCGGAACGGGCTATGGAACCGTCATGACCCTTTTCCGGCCCTGCTTTCACTCTGGAATTGATCGAACTGGAAGAATCTGAGCTGTTGACGAAACCTCTTCTTCCTTCTCTGTCTGGATCCAGCCCGTGTTCGGATCCCTCTTTCTTGGGTCCAACTTGCAGTTCACGCGATAAACATTTATCTTTATCGTGGGTTCCCCAGAGGTCGGGGTGCATATGAGGGGCATGTGTTTTAGACCGGTGTGGATGAGATTGGCAATGCACCCCTTGTCCTTGTGAAATCGCTCGCCGACTTGTTGCTGGATGCCTCTCGGTCGGCGTTGAATTGTCAATGGTGTGCAGACACTGACCACGATAACGGGGCATATATTAGGTCTGGCGGTGAGTCATCATCCATAGAGACATCGGGACTGTCTCGTGATGCGTCGTCTTTGCCATCACAGGCCTCATGCAACTCTCATCTTATGGTGAGTTCGTCCATACCCACTTCGGACGTTTCTAACTTCAAATGCCATGCCCCCCGCTCGCGCCGTCCCACACATTCCCAGCCTCCTTGGCATCCTTTTTCTTTTACAGACCTACATCAACACGAGTCGTCCGACCAATTGGACCTTTCCCTACCAGCGTCTCTCTCGGTATCAATATTGTCGTCACTGCTCACCGCCATCCGATTGTTGTTCCACCGATGCACCCTAGTCCCACTACTGTGACTTGATCCTGGCCGCTGGCTTTTCTCCAGGAGTAAGAAATCTGACTAACATAGTCCGACAAGGGCGAACTGGGACGGCTCCGTTGATGTCTAATTTTCCCTGGGCGTCGTCTCGACCGTGAAGCGAGGCAAAGTGTCGTTGCCGCGTCGCAGCAGACGCTTGCCTCATGTACACCGGAGCGCGCATGAAAGCGTATCCCGAATGCATGATCGAGGCATGCTTCAACAGCCGGGCCGTGTGGCGACGTGTTTCAGGAAGCGTCTCCACGAATGTTGCATACTCTCCATCTGAGCATAGTTACTCAGTTGATCGAGAGGTCGTGTCGCGATGATTGGGGAGAGTAAAATAGATTGTGAATGTACCTCGGTCCTTCGGGCCATCGGTATCCTGGAATGAATCTGAGCCGCACTAGCGAGTCCCTATTGAGTCACAAAGGGCGATAACCCCAGGTCTCGAGCACTCGCACTCAGTACTTGGGAATAGACAAGAAAAACATTGAAGCACAGCACACATGCTCACGATTCAGCCATGTATGTATTACATCAAATCACCTGGATCAATGTGTCCCGTCTTCAGTACCTGAGCCACAACACATCCACACAGGAAACGTGATCCTAAAGGTAACCCTGCCTGATGTCCGCAGACGCTGACCCACTGTGAGTCTCACGATATAAGCTGGAGGAAAGTGCGCGCACCATGAGATAGACCCCGGCCGCTTCAGACGGATCGCCTGCTTGTTGTGACTAATAGGAAATGAGCTGTCGTGACATGGTATACATAGTAACCAGAAAAAGACGCACTCGGCCTGCTTCCTTTAGATCTGCAGAGCCTTGCCTGCTACGAGTGCCTGACTCCTGGTGATATGTTCCGCCGTGAGTCCGACAATACGAGAGTAAGGAAAGCGTGCGCACCGTGAGATGGACCCCGCCGGAAGAGGGTTGAGACGGATCATTTCCTTGTTGTGCCTAATAGAAAATGAGCTGTCATAATATGGTACATAGTAATCGGAGAAAGACGCACTTGACCTGCTTGCCTTGGGTCTCCAGAGCCCTGTGCACTCCGAGAAGCGATTTTGTTCGGATCGCCGGGGTCAACACCCTTGGTAGGCGATTTAGGCTGTAACGTCTAATGAGACCCTGCATACAAACTCGAAGAACAACGAACCTTGGGTTCTCTATAGTATTTCGCGACGGTTCGCTAAGACGACGTGTTAAGCACACCACATCCGATTGATTACGAAGAAGAACACTCACTCGCTTACGTTTACCTTCAGCCATCCATGAAGGACCCTTGTTTGGGATGTCCGCTCTCGCTGGCGACTGGGAAGGAGACCGGCGATCGGGAGGTCGATGCGACCTGATGGGAACTCGTTCGGGCTGATGCGAAGCCGGGTCATTGCTACTCTTCTTGATCCTCGCCCATACCCACTGTTTAAACTTTGAAGTGCCCTGAGTCGACTCGACAGTGTCGAGGTGTTCTTTTGGAGGTGCCAATGAAGGGGAGGCTATGTGTACGGCATGAGACGCGTTGAGTGGTGGTGCCTCGTCCCCGGGGGAATGGGCAGAGGATACCGGAGACGGGGGCTCCAGCAGTGTCAATAAAGGGGAAAGGATAACGTAGTGATCACCAACCTCATCATAATCGAATTGAAGGGTGGGCGCGCTGGATGGTACTTCGACCTGTGCGATCGTGAGAACTCACTTTGAGCGGGAAAAGAACAAAGGGGTACCCCGAGGAGATCACTATCGCCGTCCCCGCTGTCGGTCTCGGATTCGATTGGGCTTGCTTTCGCAGGTTCTTCCTGGTGAATGTACGAAATGATGCAGTAAGCGCAACTCATGTTAGTGACAAAATGGCGAACTCCTACCGGGTTGAGGATGGCTGGTTTGTTGTCGTTGCCACTAGCTGAAACCCGCTCGTCTGGATGGCCTTTGTCGCGGGTAGATGTCTAATATAGCATGTCAGTACGACATGCAACCGATATGCCAATATCATCCACGGACAAATGCTTACATGGAAAGGACCTATATACGAGTCCGGGAGAATGTGCCTGAGGTCTCGCACGCTAATTTTTCCATCACTTCGTCCAGCCGCCAGAAAGCCACCATCCGGGGAGATGGCGATTGAATATAACCCTTTGTTGGCCTCGATGGCAGTGGTAATGTGGGAGAGGGTTGCTGCATCCAGGAGCGAGATTGAACGATTTGAGCGAGCAACAATTAATTTGCTGTTGCTGGCCAAAGCGATAGACCGGACGCCATTGAGAATCGGCGATTCAGTGAGCTGGGACCCCGTCGACACAGCAAAAGACTTGATTTTGTTGTCCTCGGATGTGGCAAAAATTTGCCGACCATCATGGGACCACGCAAGCGGAGTGATTGCCCATCCAGAGGGTGTAACGGTCTTGATGGTGATGAGCTCGCGACCGTTGCGACTGTCGAAAACGCGGATCGAACCGCGAACGTAGGAGGTGGCGATTTGGTCGCCATTCGGGGAGAATCTGACTCCAGTGATGCGCTCGTCATGCTGGAGTGGGCCAACGAGTCTCTTCCCGGTTTTTATATCCCAGACGCTTGCATTTGGGCCACTAAATGCAGTCCCGGTGGCAAACCTGGTCGAATCTGGGGAGACGTCCACTCCATACACCAACTTTCCACCCTCCACCTCGATGACCTTTTCGTGCAGCTCTGCATCCCACACGCTTGCACCCCCCGTCGTCCCACATACTACCCACCGGTGATTCCTCGACACAGCAATGGCGCGCAGCTCCATTCCCGTTCGCTTTCCAACCTCTTGGCCGTCTTCAAGTCGCCATCGTTGAATCCCATAGTTACTCCCACCAAAAAGATGCTTTCCGTCTGGGTGGAATGTGACTGCCCACACCGACTCACCAGGGCGACCAGTGTCAAATTCCATCGCTGGGTTTTGCTGAATCGTCAGCAAGTCACCACGACCACTCCTCGGAGCTGCTACGTACCGGTCTTTGTGGACGACATGG
>JBBPNB010000610.1:0-14717 GCA_038090635.1 Rubroboletus satanas
GTCATCAGAAAGCTTGAAATAAGTGCTGTACAAGCAATGGGTGACTTTTGAAAGTAGGATTTTTACTTTAACCTTCGAGGTAATGAAGTGCCATGGGACATCCAAATGTAATATGTTCCTATCATTCGCCGATTCGGAGGCCGACTTCAAGCTTGGCAAGACGGGATGATGCAAAATCGTAATGCTGAACGAACAATTCGAACAGGGTTTCGGGGGGAGGAGACGAACCACTGCAGACCGGATCCGTGTGCATTGACGAGCGTGACCAACTAACACCGGCCGTTCTCCGTACCTTTCACCGGACGGCGGAAATACCCTGAAGACCATCACGCCATCACAGCGCATATCACAACTAGAGCACAAGAGCTAACGCGTTTCCTGCGTGATAGCGTTCAAGTTTTGCGACATCGACTAGGATCTCCTGATATAAAAGAGGGAAGTCATAATAAATGAAAGTCGTGAACAAGGTCCCTTTCAACCTGCCACATTTAATGCAAAAAAATCTAATCCTGGACGCCCGCAGCCAGGAAAGATTAAAGGGAACTCGTCGCGGTCGCAGTGGCTATATAGGCGTTCCAAGCCTCGACAGTCGCCGACGGGAAGAAATAGCTAGATTCCGTCGTAGCTTGCCCATAATAGATCGCCGCTTCACCAGTCATGATCTCATTTCCGAGAGAGGATACTTCGCCCCCAACAACCGTCATCGCTCCCGAACTGGTGTTGGTCACCAGTCCGGTTCGATTGTTACCAAAGATGAATTCTCGAGCAAGAGTGAGAGCCTGAATAGGGGGTCTCAGCAAGCGAGAGGGTGGAAGGAATCAGTCCCTCACAGATATGGGGTTTGTATATGGAAGGACATGTCCGGCACCAGACACAAGGACGTACTTCCAACCACGTTCCTGGTGAACGATGCCAGCAAACTCACCGGCGTCGTTGTACCACGGTGTTTCTGGCTTGCGTGTGAAACCCTGGATTCCACCAAACGTCGTGTTCTAGGTAGTAAAAATCAGACACACGAGAAATGTGCGAGATGTGCGGCGTCGTACTTGGATGGCGACTGGGTACGCACTTAGCAAACTGCAATGACGGGGACCAACGAGGAAACTTACCCTGAGAACCAAGGTGTGGAACGAGGGAATCGTCGTTTCCAGAATATATGACGACCGACACGTCATCAGCCGTCATGTTCGTGGCAAGATCTGTCAGGAATGCCATGGGTCTGGCCTTTCTAAGTATCTGATTATGCCAACCATGACAAGTACTCACTCGACGCCTAGAGAACATCAATCGTGAGTAAACTGTTATCTACAGTTTAAAGAAGGACCGAAGCTCACTTGGGTCGCCGACGATATTAGCTGTGAACAATTTGCGTAAGTTCATTGTAGACCCCCAGAAATGGTTGCTTACTTGAACTATCAGTTGGTGCAAACGTCGAAAGGGTAAACATAACCCAGTCTTTGCTCGTAGGCGCATGGATCGCAGCACGCGTTTGGGGATCTGGGAGAATATGCGTCAGCATCAACCCATCCGTCCATAACTCACAGGCGAACCATTCAGAAAAACACTTGCGTCCATTGTTGCTTCGGGGCTCAATGCATCGGGGATATTGTAGTAATCGAACAGGTGGCCCGACGCTAAAACAAGAATTCTAGAATGGATAGCCAAACGGAATGAGATGGAATGGAAACGTACACCAAGGGAAGGTGAAATTGATGGCGTAGTCGATCATCTCGGTATACAAGTCACACTGATACCAAGGGTCGATGGTTCCGTTCGCGCGACCGGTCAGGTCACGTTTCCATACATCGCGCGCGAGAAGTCTCTCGTCGTTCTCCAACGGAGTGCCGTCTCTCTCTCTGAGCCTCGCGGCAAGCCGATCCCGTGTTTCCAGCATGGACCGGCGTTCCTTCGTGATTTTCAGGTTGTATTTACGAGAGGATGTGTCATCATTGTAAGCGGGAAATGGAGCCTCTAGAGTCGGAAAGTGCCCTGGTTGAGGGTATTGGAGGGTAAGATTGTACCCACAGAGTATACTCCCAAATAGAAAAATAAGCACTCCTGGAACACATACCCCGCCGCCTTGAACGTACTGTTCTTGAAAGTACTCAAACACTTGTGTATCGTACCCGATGATTTGTGGGTATGTTTCCAGCACGCTTACCACAGGCAATTCCTCGAACGTCTCTAATGACGTAAGGGCACCATCTCCAATGGCAATTGCCGCGAGATTGACAGGAGGATTGTCCATCTCGAAGTAGGCTTTGGTGATGTAGGGCTGGTGTGATATTACACGGGTTAGCTTTCTTGCACGAGAGGATAGCACTCACTATGTACATTCCAGCGTAGCTCTCACCGGTGAGATACAAGGGTCGCGTGGCAAGGTTCGGGAATACTTTTACCAAGTTTTCGAGGAAGCCCATCTAGGGATACATGAGCAGAGCATACGAGAAAAAACCGCCAATCCTCACAAAATCAGCAGCTATCTGGTCTTCATCAGCGACTGAAGGAAGTATAGGATCGGAAAATGGGGGTTAGAACCTAGTTTAATGTATTCACCCTGCCCATCGGCGTCGACCGTACCGAAGCCAGTTCCGCTGACACAAATACGTGATGAGAATGAGAATCCCGACGTACACTGGTTGGTCTGTCCACGCCTAATCCGCAATAGTGGTCCATGCATACTGATTTTCGACGACCAAATAATTGCTCATGATGTGAATCGGGCCATTCTGGGGTGCAACTGTCAACACGACGATCGCAACAGATTATACCGGGGAAGTACAAGACAGACCTCGAATAAGAGTCCAGCGAGACTCGAAGCGCCAGGACTATGCAGAACCATTGGCTGTGTACCATATATGCGTTCATGAACTCACCCTCCATTGAGCCAGAGACCCCAAGGCTCGTTACTGCTGGCGGTGAACGACCTGTCCGAAGACTCGAACGCCCAGAAGAACAGGGTATCATTCGGATGACCTGGTCTCTGCACGGGGATATTCCCAGCCCAGTTCCGAGCAAGGGGCCACGACACGTTTGGAAGGCTCTCCGTGACCTGAAAGTCTGCGGAAACATCGTGATGATGTGAATGGGGCAAGAAGGTACAACGCATGTCATATGAGCACGCACAGTTCTGCCATTCTGAACTGTAGTCGCCGGTTGGCATTCCGGGATACATCTGAGGCCAGCTATCTTGCGTTGACTGAACCTGTGTGAACGTGAACAGCAGGGCAGATGCCGATAACAGGAGAGCGGCGCATGACGACCAGGACATGGCAGGAGAGGATAATATGGTAAAGAGAATGGAGGGCCATGTCGTCTTTTAGAGGTACATACCTGACAGACGGACCGATCACAAACGCATGTGTACACTTTTCATCTAGGTAGGTACCGCCTGGCCCTAGCATCTCCTGATTGAGTCCGCCAGACTATTGTGGTCCTATTACGAGATTAAATGTCTCGACCAAGCGAACCGAGCGCGGTTGTTTCCGCTAGAGCGCTATATCAGTACTTCAGTAGCGGATGCCTTTGCCAAGTGCTCACTGAAGCATGCCAGAGAATGTCTGACAGACGCTGTCAAATGTTGGGTGTGACTCGGCGTGTATCGGCCCGTCCGTAATTGCTGTAAACCGTAAGCACCAAGTAGTAAATTTGGAGACCCAGTAGCAACTCTGTCCAACTACTACTTGAACGTCTCGGAGGAAGTGCAGAGGTTTGTGCTCGAGGCCCAGCTGCCGAAATTCGAATGATCTTAGGCATGCCTTACTTACATGATCAACGAGCCCAAAATATCTGCTTTGGACATTGTGCGCAAACCTATCGGAACAACATCAGCACATGTTCAGGAAGATGTGATGTAAATAAAGGTTAGGCAAGGGCCAAGCATCTACCAAGACACTGTATAACGTTACCGCTTGACGACACTTTCGTAGGCCATCAAGAGCTGTGATTGGAGGATGGGTCGGCGAAAAAGGGATTAAGAGTCCTTCCAAAAAAGAAACGACCGTTACGAGCCCATCCCAAAGCTCGCTTCAGAAAGCCGATTTGGGGATTTCAATGTTCCTCGACGAGCAACAGCCCACGGCGCCAACACAACCCCCCAATAAGGGGCAAGGATGCATTACTCGACAAAGAGCGGCACGTGCGGGAGTACGACGACCGAGTCAACTCAAAGAATGGATAAACTTCGTTTTCGTCCCAAAAGAAATGCGAAGGGCGGACCTCTATACATATAAAGTGCTTACCGTATCTGAATTCTGAATAGAATTTCGAGAATTCGAGATTCAGATCTGGTCACACACGGACTATATCCGGTCATATGTGACCATACCAGATCAATGATCAATCGATCATAGTACCCACTGAGTTTTCACTGAGCCCCCCCGGCATACACATTTGCCTTCGTCGCCATCCCGTCAGACGTAGGCCATATGTCAACCTCAAGCCCAACGAGACCTGCCGTCTGTGTTACTGGTGAGTGACTCCCAGTTGGAATTATGAACTACCCCTCATTCACTGCATCCGACCTATCCAGCCGTCACTGTGTCCGCCGAATCGACCAAGACAACTAAACGTCTGAAGTACAATGAGATTCGAGTTGACAGTCAACGACACAGACTAATTCGAGATGACGATGGATCGTTACGCCAGCAATTTCCCATTCCAATGTGCGGCTCACCCTCACCCTCCCTCGCTAGTGTCTAAACTTCTGTTCCATATAGCGAACTCACACCAGCGCGCCAGGTTGTATTATGCCCCGAGAAATCATTGTTTCCTGGTCAGGGACCTCGAAAAATCGACATACAACGTCTCCTCGCTAGCGCTACAGATGACCATGCACAGGGTAATTATCAGGAAGTTCCAGCTTTGGTGGTTGGCTCTCGATGAACTCTCGAACAGAGCTATCAATCACCCAAAATAACATTCGAATCACATTCACCTGCCAGGCTTACCCACGTACATCTTTCGAACCCGCGGAAAGCTCTCTTACTGGAGCTTTGCGCCCTACAACACAGACCATCCTCGATGATTGCCCTCGGTAAGTCCAGAAGTACTGTCTTACTTTGTCAACCTGACCGACCTTCTCAATTCAAGATTCCGTATCTTGGTGATAGGCAAGGTAGGGGGAGCATCATATTTTCAGTCTGGCCACGCGCTTAACTCCCAGCAGACGGGTGTTGGAAAATCAAGTCTTATTAATATCACCTTCGGGATAAACAAGGCGGTTGAGTTTTGGATGAATTTGTATGTTCTATTTCTTCCTCATGTAATCTCCTGCAGTCCGCTTCCGATCTCCAACGCGGAGAGGCAAGAATTGAAGACGAGCTCACGTCACCAGTCAATCCACGCTTTGTTCTCCATGACTCCCTTGGATTCGAGCCAGGGGAGAATGATAAATACGAGATTGTCAAAAAATTCATCCGAAGGAAACAAAGCGGTCCGCTCAAAGACCAACTCCACGCAGTTTGGTGAGGTTGCTTGCATTATATCTGTTGCATGCATGTTGATGTATTCCGTTGAGGTTCTGCATCGAGGCACCTCGAGCTGGAGGACGCCTCATCGAGACAGCTGCAGAAGACTTCTTTAAGTCAAAACGTGATACGCTGGGAACCAGTAGGTGCTCTACTTCAATGTTGGTCATAATCTGATCAAAATTCATAGTACCTATCGTCGTGGTGTTCACAAAGCTTGACGCCGTCGCGAATGAGCTGACAATGAAGCTAACGAAGTCTAATCAAGGCAAACTTGGTAAAGAGGATATCGCAAATCAAGCCCGTTCGGAAGCAGAGTCAATTGTACAAGGATGCTATAATGAGATTGCTCGACTTGCTAGAGAACCTATTCCATGGGCGATGGTTTCGAGTGAGTACGTTGAGAACTGATTAGAATTCATTTCTTATACACCAGTAACTTCGGATAGAAAACAAGCAGTACAAGGACACACTCTCGAATTTAGTCCAACTGACCTACCGTTTAGTGGGGGCGAATGACGTGCCTGATGCACACATCAAATCAACACTCACAATGATGGCACAAAGAATTGACCCTCATCTTAAAATTAAAGGGACGATCGGGTGAGCCCTCTTCGATTGTTCAGGCTTTGGCATGATCTTATCTCTGTACAGTGTTGGAAAGCAAAGTTCGGTCCTTGTTTTAGAGTAATAGCAAACATTGACCTTCGGCTTCAGGATACTGGAGAGCATTGAAGACTAGTGCAGAGTTTGAAGGGCACACCGTCTGGGAATGCCTTTCTGTAATTCACACCGACATAGTTGCCGTCTGGAACTTCTACGACCCGCATTGTGTATGTGATTTTGCTATGATCGTTATGTACATTGCTGACGGCACACTCGTAGTATCTACTAAACGATAAATTCAAGGAACTTGTCATCAATGTAGTCCAGGATATGCATGTACGTGCCGCCCCAAACAGACTACTGTGAGTCTTTTCCTGCAGCGGCGCGCTAATTAACTCATGCACCTCGCTCGTCAGTGCTTTGAGTGGTGGTTCATTGGTGGCTGCCATCTCCGGAGCCTTGGGAGCCATAGGCAATCCTGCAGCTCCAATAGTTATACCTATCGTTGCAGGTCTCGCTGTTGCCGTGTGGATCCATGACGTCTACCAGAATGCGTACGTCAGCCTCTATCTCGTCTCATGAACTGTCTCGATGGGTTTTGGTGTGCCAGGAAGATCGTCCAACAGCGGTTCATAGCATTCATCATTGACTTGACGCACATCATGGAAACCCTCTTCATTTTGACGGGTGGCGAGTACAAGCGACTGACCCGTCGCATTATCAAGTTTGCTTGTCGCACATACTCTGGGTCTGATGTGATGGCCCAAGCCCATAGTCAAATTCAAGAATACCGTGACCTGGACGGACGGGACGCGGCACTGGACATGATTGAATCCTTGATCAAGCCTGAACGGAGTGGTACCTTGGATTTGAGGACTTACTATGACCAGGTGGGCAAGCTAAATTTGAGTACAGCGGGTCTAGACCGGGATGATGGATGGTAATGCATTGTCTTGCATGCCGAGGTGTACGTTTTACTGCATACGTCGGGACCAGTGCTTGTTCCTAGTATAATGTATATGGTTGAACAGGCTGCAGACGAGCATCTAGCAGTAGCTGGGAGTGGTGGGTGTTGCTCACCACGGAGCCCCCATCCAGCTTTCCAATGTGAGCACACCTGTGAACAGAACCTTAGTAAGTAAGAAAGTGGCTCACCTCAGCTGCTGCCAATCTGGACAAAGGGAAATATTGCTGTAGAATGAGCAATATTGTACTGTACTTTGTACCAAAAATAGTATACCTGATTAGTAAACAGTGGCTATACAGCTGTACACCATTTGTTATCTCCAACATTTCAAGCTACCTTGTTCCTATTGGATATTGCTACAGAGCCACATTCTTTGATGGACAGTATATGTTGTATAGCCTCAAGTTAGTATCATCATGTACTTTTGTGGTATCATGGAATATTCCTATGTTGTTGAGGTTTATGCCAAAGAACCAATGCCCAGCAAAACAAGAACAAGTTGAATCTCCATGAATCAGAGTACATACATATTCTATACCCAACAAGAAACAGTGCTAATACAGATATGCCATGTTGAAAAGCTTCTTCATAATTGACATGGGTCCTTAGAGATTTTTTAACCATCCATGGAATGTCTCTGAAAAGGATTTCTTAACATTGATAGATTGAGCTTTTGTCAAGCTAGGATGTTCTGCAACATATAAATAAACAGTGAATGAAATTTCAAATATGAACCCACCCAAAGGATGCTGCAAAACAATCTGAATAATGTCTTCATACAATAAATCCAGATTTTTCCCATGTAACATCATAGCATGCTCCACAGCTGATGCAATAGTGGGAGCATAAGAGGACTTGATGTAGTGCTTAAAGGAAGAAGCAAGGTGGTTTCCTCTCTTCTTTTGAGACCAGGAGTGAAAAGAATGTACAAGTATCAGTACAGTTGCTAAAAATAATATTTAGTATGAATATCCCATGAAAAGAGAGAAAAAAAATACAAGCAGTGAGAAAGCAAGCTTCTTGAGCAGTGAGAGAGCAAGCTTCTTGGAAGGCAGAGCCTTGGAACTATGAAAACATAAGTTGAATAAAAGAAACAGAAAATAGGAGTAACTAGCCAATGATGTGAATGACTTTTGGATATGACCCACTCCAAAGGCATCAAACTGGAGTCATATGGTTAAAACAAGAAGGCATAGGCATACATCACATACATTCTATAAGAGAAATTAATTATTATGTTAGAATGATCTGTCAAACTTCAGCCACACAAACATACCAGCTGAACAGATCATAGCATGAAATCAAATAGGCACATTCATAGGCACCAACATTACAGACACAGTGACTTACTTTCTGTCAGCACATGAAGAAAAAAATGGCAATAAGCAGATATTAATGACACCAATACTGCAAATACAGAAACTTACATTCTATCAGCACACAAGGAATACAATAGCAGTGAGCATGGATGCAAGAACACCAATACCATAGACACAGCAACTTACAGCCTATTAGCACACAAGGAATGAAATAGCAGTGAGCATGGATGTAAGGACACCAAATCACAGACACAACAACTCACATCCTGACAGCACACAAGAAAAGAAATAGCAGTTAGCATGAATATAAAGACATCAAGAATATAAAGACATCAACACCACAGACATAGTAACTTACAGACTATCAGCACACAAAGAATAGAATAAAATAGCAGTGAGTATGGATGTGAGAATACCAACACCACAGACCCAGAAACTTACAGCCTATCAGCATACAAGAAATAAAATATAAATAAGCATGAATACAAGGAGATAAATATCACAGCCACAGCAACTTACAGCCTATCAACACACAAGGAATGAAATAGCAGTGAGCATGGATGCAAGGACACAAACATAACATGCACAGCAACTCACATACTATCAGCAGACAAGAAATGGAATAGCAGTGAGCATGGATGCAAGGATATCAATACTACAGATAGAGCAACTTACAGCCTATTAGTATAAAATGAATCAAATAACAGTAAGCATGGATGCAAGGACACCAACACCACAGACATAGCAACTTACACCCTGTCAGTACACAAGGAATGAAAATAAGTAAGCATAGATACAAGGAAAACAATGTCACAAACACAGAAACTTACAGCCTGGCAGAAAAGAGGAATGGAATATCAATCAGCATAGACACAAGAACAACAATTCCAGACACCATAACTTACTCTCTGTTAGCACAGAAAAAATAAAATTGCAGTGAGTATAAATGCAAGAACACCAATACCACAAACACAGCAACTTACACTCTATCAGCATACAAGAAATAAAATATTAGTGAGCATGGATGTAAAAGACATTGGCACCACAGTGAGAGTAACTTACTCTCTGTTGATATACAAGGAATAGAATAGCAGTGAGCATGAATGCATGAATGTTAACATCATGAACACAGCAACTTACAGCCTAGCAGCACACAGGGAATAAATAACAGTGAGCATGGATGTCAGAATACCAACACCACAGCCACAGCAACTTACCCTCTGGCAACATATGTACATATGTACAACAAATGAGATAGCAATGAGCATCAATACAAGAATACCAACACCATGGACATAGCAACTTACATGCTGTAGCATATTGAGAATGAAATAGCCATGAGCATGGATACCAGTATATCAATACAACAGACATAGTGACTTACAGCCTATTAGCATATAAGGAATGGAATAGCAGTCAGTATGGATGCAGGGACAACAACATCACAGACATAGTAACTTACATCCTGTTAGTATACAAGAGACAAAATAGTGGTCAGCACAGATGCAAAGACATCAACATCACATATACAGTAACTTACTCTCTGTTCAGTGTCAGCACACAGGGAAAAAATAGCATGAGCATAAATGCAAGGACATCAACACCCTTGACACAATGACTTACATCCTGTCAGCAGACAATGAAATTGCTGTAAGCATGGATACAAAGACAACAACACCCTTGACACAACAACTTACATCCTGTCAGCAGACAAAAATGAAATAGCAGTAAGCATGGATGCAAAGACACTAACACCACAGACATAGCAACTTACAGACTATCAGCACACAAGGAACAAAATAGCAGTGAGCATGGATGCAAAGACACTGATACTACAGACATAGCAACTTACATGCTATCAGCACCCAAGAAATGAAATAGCAGTGAGCATGGACATCAACATCACAGACACAGCAACTTACAACCTATCAGCATAAAGTGAACCAAATAACAGTGAGCATGGATGAAAGGACACCAACACCACAGACATAGCAACTTACAGCCTATCAACACACAAGGAATGAAATAGCAGTGAGCATGGAGCAAGAATATCAACACCTCAGACACAGAAACTCACACTCTACCGGCACACAAGAAATATAATAGCAGTAAGCATGGATGCAAAGCCACCACTAGCAACTTACAAACTATCATCATGCAAGGAATGAAATAGCAGTAAGCATGGATGCAAGGACACCAAACCACAGACATGGCAACTTACATGCTATCAGCATACAAGGAAAGAAATAGTAGTGAGCATGGATGCAAGGGCACCAACATCACAGACACAACAACTTACAGCCTGTCAGCATACAAACAATGAAATATCAATGAGAATGGATACTAGGATAACAATACCACAGACACAGCAACTTACACCCTGTTAGCACACAAGGAATATAATAGCAATGAGCATAGATGCAAAGCCACCAGTATCACAGACACAGCAACTTACACCCTATCAGCACACAAGAAATGAAATAGCAGTGAGCATGGATGCAAAGACATTAACATCAAACACAGCAACTTACAGCCTATCAGCATAAAAAGAATTAAATAACAGTGAGTATGAATGCAAGCACACCATCACCACAGACACAGCAACTTACATGCTATCAGCATACAAGGAATGAAATAGCAGTGAGCATACATAGATGCAGGGACATGAATACCTCAGACATAGAAACTTACATGCTGTTAGCACACAAAGAATATGCATAATAGCAGTAAGCATGGATGCAAGAACACCAACATCACTGACACAGGAACTTACAGGCTATCAGCACACAAGAAATGAAATAGTAAGCATGGACACTATCAGCACTACAGGGTTCAGACACAGCAGCTTACCATCTGTCAGCACATAAGGAATACAAGCAGTGAGCATGGGTGCAAGGACATCAACATCAGACACAGCCACTTACATACTGTCAGCACACAATAAATGAAGTAGTAGTGAGCATTGATGAAAGGAGACAAAGACCACAGACATGGGACTTACATACTGTCAGCAGACAAGGAGTGAAATAGCAGTGAGCATGGATGCAAGGATACCAACACCAGACACAGCAACTTACATTCTGTCAGCACCCAAGGAATAAAATAGCAGTGAGTATGGATGCAAGGACACCAAACCACAGACATCACAACTTACAGGCTATCACACACAAGAATGAAATACATAGCAGTCAGCATGGATACAAGAACACCAATACTATAGACATAGTGACTCACCCTCTGTTAGCACACACAGAATAAAATAGAAGTCAACATGAATACAAGAACAACAATATCATAGACAGAGAAACTCACCCTCTGTAGGCACACACAGAATAAAATAGCAGTCAGCATGGATGCAAAGACACCAATACCATACAACCAACAACCCACAGTCTATTAGCACACAAGGAATGATATATCAATCAGCATGGACACAAAGACAACAATATCACAGACACAGCAACTTACTCTCTGTTAGCAAATAAAGAATAAAATACCAGTCAGTATGGATGGAAGAACATCAATACAATACCCACAGCAACTTACAGTCTATATCACACAAGGAACAAAATAGCTGAGCATGGATGCAAGGATAGACACCACAGATACAACCACTTACTCTCTGTCAACACACAAGGAATAAAATGGCAGTGAGCATGGATACATTAACACCACAGACATGACCACTTACACGCTGTCAATTTACAAATGTCCACAAAAAATACAATCAACTCTCATTCCCACATATCACACTGCATGCTGCTTACCTATAAAAACCAGACATGAATATTGAATATTGGGCACAACATCAGCTTTTGTAAAACTCAAACCTGTATGTGTGGAAACCATGTCGCCAATTGCACCTGGATTTCCCATTTTCCTAACATAGTCTGTAGCTCTAAATCCCTGAGATACCTCTGCAGTGTCCTACAGTAGGCTCCATCAGAGATACCAGGAACTGTAGACATCTAGTACTTTCCTTTTCACTGCATATCTCACACAAATCTCCAAGTTGATTTGCTGAGCTGAGATCAACAAGGATTCCAATGTTCCATCATCAAGTGCTTCTGCAGTAGAGGTAATCAGTGCACTGCAATCTGCCTGCTCTTCATGCATGTCTTGGACAGTGTCAGTCACAACATGTACAATCACAAACAACCACTCACTCTCCATACATATAAAACCTTTGGGAGGAAACTCTTTCACCTGCAACATGCCATGGTAATTACTCTGCTGAAATATCTGTTTTGCATGCTCAGAACACATAGCTAGTGCTTCTTCATATTCCATTCCTTGTTCTACAAGCTCACCAAATGCAGTGGTATGCAATGCATCAAACTTGGTGAAGATTGCAATTACTGGGACTGACCACCAGCTTAGTATATGATATAAATCATAATGGCCTTCTTACCATTCCCAGTGCCATACTTCGAGAAAAAGACTTCCTCCGCCACAGTAATTGGCCTGCAATGCTCATTCATTGGAATGCAATACCTATTGCGACCAAAATTAGCATAAGTATCACACAAGAGGACTGCATAGGCTTGAACCATATAGCATGCAGACGATTTTCCAGAATCTCATGCTTTGCATATTCCTTGATGAATGACTGAACCCTGTGGAGTTCATCTTCACCGCCGGCCTCGAAACCACGTGAATCATGGAAAACGAAACGGTCATTGCTTTCGAAAGAAATTTCATGCTCGATGTCATGTTGGCCACGCTATAACTCGTCGTCAGGAATGGTGCATGCTAACAATATGAGAATACCCAACCGTGACGGTTCCCTGCACATCAGTGTCGACCTGACAGAATCGGTTAGTATGCAATACTCTATTGACGACAAAGGGATTTATAAATAACCTTTTCACCATTGCGATCACGAACGATTGGGAATTCGGTCGTCTTGCAAACTCTTTGGAGCAGCGTGGTTTTGCCAGCATTGGCTCGTCCGATAACGAGAACCCGGAATCGCGGGAACTTGTCCCTAACATCAACAGCACGGTCCGGCATGACTGAAGCGCGACAGATGTCAGCAAACAAGGATTTGGTAGGTTGAGTGGGGTGACAGAGGATGTTGCAAGGGATGTTGGGATGAGAGGAGGAAATCAGGTCACTAGATGCTGTGGGCACAGCGTTCACATCCCTCGGCTCAGTCCGTCGGCCCGATCGAGGCATTTGAGTGGAACTGTCCAAATGGGTCTCGGACTAGCCCCGTCAGGATATATGAGATCAGTCCATAGGTACATGACCTCATGCCACGCCCAGTCATTTGGGGGGTAATAACGCAAGTAGTTCGGAAGTTAATACTGCCAGCTGGGAAACTCTCACAGTACATAGTCAAGTAGAAAGAAACCCGCCACAAACCTGTCGACCTGCACGTAGAGAAATTCCCCTATTGAAATTGGACGTCTCTTGGTTCATTGGGAGGTGGGATTCGGGGCTGGGTCTGGCCTTCGTTCTTCTTTGCAAACGCATATAGGGATCAATTTTCCGATAGCAGCCACAGCGTATTACATAACCGTTGCGGCGAGATTGCGGGTGACGCGGTCGTAGCGGGTATCCTTACTCCTCCGAGATTCCGGGAAGTTCCGCACGTTCTGATGGAAAACGCCACACGACATGCAGGAAGGTCATGATCAGTTGGAGGAAGGCTATTGGTTTGGGTACTAAAGTTGGTCCACTGAACGCATATAACTTGAAATGAGATGAATTTACGATATAGTCCATGTTTTTCCTGCCCAGCGAATCAGCCTGATGTCTGTTCACGACGGTCCGGTGATCATCTCCTATCATTCCCCGATTTGGAGGCCGACTTGCTTGGCAAGAGTCAAGACGGGATGCGAAATCGGAATGCTGAACGAACAATTCGAACAGGGTTCGAATCGGGGGGAGGAGACGAATCACTGCAGACCGGATCCGTGTGCATTGACGAGCGTGGCCAACTAACATCGGCCGTTCTCCGTACCCTTCACCGGACGGCGGAAATACCCTGAAGACCATCACGCCATCACGATGCACACCACACCTAGAGCACAAGAAAGCATATCGTGGTCACGGCCTCACATGCGCGTGCAGTGGTTTTCGTAGGACAGTGCCCTGGCTGGCGCGTTTCCTGCGTGATAGCGTTCAAGTTTTGCGACATCGACTAGGATCTCCTGATATAAAAGAGGGAAGTCATAATAAATGAAAGTCGTGAACAAGGTCCCTTTCAACCTGCCACATTTAATGCAAAAAAAATCTAATCCTGGACGCCCGCAGCCAGGAAAGATTAAAGGGAACTCGTCGTGGTCGCAGTGGCTATATAGGCGTTCCAAGCCTCGACAGTCGCCGACGGGAAGAAATAGCTAGATTCCG
>JBBPNB010000611.1:0-14711 GCA_038090635.1 Rubroboletus satanas
ATAACGTCAATGGATTGTAGCAGTGTCTATTATGTGGCCCTGCACGAAGGGTCTGGACGAAGCTATACACTCATTGTTAAGAATCGGCATGCTGTGTGCGGAGCTGCTGGACGGACATTTCAAGACGGGCGAATTTGGCGTCTAATGGACGGGGGTGTCAATGAAGTACCATCAAGGAGTGGCGATGGACGCACTAAGGGTTTCGACGGCTTCTTTGAGGCTATCCGCTCCACGTTGGGAGTCGGAGGACTGCTCGCGGAGTTGCCGGGCAGTCTCTTGGTGACGCGGACTTTTTCTATCTAATAGGCATGGAGGTCAATGAAGTGAGAGACAGGGTAACGATGGACGCACTCGAGTCCATGTCCTGTGCACGGAGGGACTTGATAGTTTCATCGAGGCTGTCCGCTCTAAGTTGAGAGTCAGAGCGGTTACGGAGTTGCTCGATGATTTCTTCGAGACGCGCAATCTTGTTGTCTAACGAACATGGATGTCAACGACACGCGAGTCAGGGCGCTAATAAACGCACTTGAGTCCTCCTCCTGTGCACGAAGGGACTCGATTGTCTCTTTGAGGTCGTCCATACGTCGCCTGGCTGACTCTGGTAAAATCTGCAGCAGTCAACAACACGGGGTCCCACGCAGAGAGATTTTGATGCAAATAAACTTACATTGTCAAAGTAGCATGAGGGAATGATGTCACGGAGGCTGCGAAGGGTGATTCCCTGGTCTCCGCACATCGCAAGGTCGTGGTTTACTGAGATAGCCATTGATTCGATGTCATATGAGTGCTCGACTACAGACCCGATTTGCTTGTGCGTCGTAGTGTCCCAGAATGAGACCGACGAGTGCGCGGAAGCTGCGACGAAGGTGCCGTTGCTTGCCATGGCAATGCACCTGGGTTGATAGTTGTTGTGGATGGGCCATTGAGAGCGCCTCGCCTGGGACACGTTAAGACAGTTGATGTTGCCGTCGTGAGATAAGACAAAGACTTGCTTGCTATCCTTGGCCCAAGCGAGGGATTGGTTGCACAACGAAGCAGCTTGAATTGGGACGTCCGCAAAGAGGCGGCCATCTTGACTGTCATAGATCCGAACGGACTCGCAATGGTCCGCGGCAGTGGCGATGAGGCGTCCGTTAGGTGAAAATTTGACCGCGGCAACACCGTTTTCGTGCGTCAAGGGGCCGAGGAGTCGCAGGCCAGCAATTGAGCGCGACCAGAGGCAGACAGTGCGGTCAAGCGATCCAGTCGCAACTCTCGTCCCATCCGGAGAGACGTCCAACCCAAGCACCGCAGACTTGTGTGCTTTGAACCCGGTCACCTTTTCGCTGCTCTCCGCATTCCACACCGTCACCTCGCCCTTCATCGACCCACTCACGACCCACTTTCCGTTTTGTGACACTGCGATGTCGTAAACATCACATCCCCCATCCATTGGCGTTCCGACCTCCACGCCGTCTTCTACTCGCCAGCGTCGGAGCTTCCCCCCCTCGCCACTGCTCATGATGTGCTTCCCATCGACGAGGAAGGTGGCAAACCATATGAGGTCTCGATCATCGATTTCGATAGGTTTTCCTTGCTGTTGGTAAACGTGACTGGAAGAGGAACTGTTTTCACTCGACTCTTGGGTCCCGGTCAGTATCGCACTCTCAAACGTCTCGCCAAGATACTCACCATTTCTTGACCACAAATCCATTCCCGAAAACGTGCTCGACCAGGTAACAGAGCGATGGAAAGAAGGATGCGCCGTCGTCCAGTTACGGTATGCCATTGTCGCCTGCATCATATACGTGCTGTTTCATCGATATATGATGAGTTCACACACCTATAATTATCTCTTGGCGCTTGTTTTAACCCCACCCATAATGATATCGTCGTCATTGTAGTGGTAACCTAAGCGTTGTCGATGAAGAAAATCACGAGCGCTCGAGGTTGTCGGACATGGGAAGTAGTGACCAAATGAGCTACCCAACAGCCACACAACTCATGGATGGCGACCAGTCGTTCTTTTATCGCTTCCTACTTTCTTCGTTTAGTGTGTCTCTCAGCCCGTTACGTGTCGTGCCACTGCAACTATTTGAAGCGTTGCGCCGACTTGAAACGTTACGTGAAGGATGGAGACGCGTCGCCGCCGCCGCCGTCTGACGTTGTCCAAGGACGTCCCTGCAGTGTGAAGGTGCCAATCAGGGGGCCTGGCGATGGTCCGAATGACCAGTCCTGACCCCCCGACAATAAATCAGGACTGGTCATAACCACCACCCGGCCCCCTGATAGGCTTTGCAGGGTATTGTAGTCTCGCCTTTTTTTCCCCCTGCATTTTGATTTGCTTCGCTGTCGTGCTGTTGCCGTTCATTTTGCACGCGGTCGGTCGCTTTTGCTTTTTTGCTTTCCTTTTTGCAGTCCTTCCCGCCCATACTCGAATTCACCTACATTACATATTTGGTGTGGGGCAAATATCCTATACACGTACGTTAGCTCTATGCATACCCACCCCCAGCTAGCCAGTCGATGTCGATCCAGACTTTCCCAACTACATCGCAGGTTGTTGAAACCTGAACACACGGCAGCTGAAGTAGCTGCAGCGTCGAGGTCATAAGCATCGTCCGAGTTCTAGTCAGGAACAAAGAAAGCAGGGACATACCTCTCAACACCATCTGGGCTAATGTACCGCAGCTGAGTCACCCATGCACGATGCACCAGATCAAAACTAAGTGATAGCTATGATGAAAGGCGGCTCAGTTTGACCAAACGAACGACACCAGAAAAAACACGAGCCAAACTGACTGTATTTAGGACCCCCTCCACCTTCGGGCACCGTCCACGTGATATCCTGAGTGGGAACCTTGATATCGCATAGCTTGCAATGGATACAGTTCTGCGAATGATGACGAACGAGATGGTGTTCAAACCCAAACCCCAGACGATTGTGAAAATTCCCAAAACTGCTCACCTGCGAGTTGATGACCAACTTTTTGCCATCCCATCCTTCTTCCTTGGATACCGCTTCGTCCTCGACGTACTCGTAGACACCGGCCGGACACGCGCGCTGAAGCAAGCCTGCATATGCGCCGACGTTTCGGCGGACGTGCGCTTGCCTCAGAGATACGTCTTCTACGCCGTCCTTGCGAACGCGTAGATGGACAGGTTGGTCCTCGGCGTGATTCGTCCCTGTGAGCGTCAGAGACGTCAGCAGATCGGTCGACAGTGGCGGTTGCGGTTGGGGATAATCGATGGGCTTGAAATTGCTAGCCGTCAGCGTATGCCCAGCGTCCGAACCCCGGGTCTTGTTGCGAAACGTCCACGGCGTCCTGCCCCTGAGGAAGAGCGAGTCCACGCCCGAGTAAGCGATACCACCCCAGATGCCCAACGACGTGTTGAAACTCGCACGCAGGTTGCGCACTTCGTTCAGATCCGACCACACCCAGCTACTCCGGACGGCGGCGTCATACTTGCTCATGTCACTTGGAGCGTCGGTATCCACTTCCGATGAGGCCGATCCTGTGAGCACGTCTGCGGCTGCTTCCGCCGCGAGCATGCCGGTCTTCATTGCGTTGTGTGTGCCTTTGATTTTGGCGATGTTGACGAACCCGGCGGAACATCCGATCAGGGCACCACCTGGGAAGTGAAGTGTTGGGACGGATTGCAAACCACCTTCGTTCAACGAGCGAGCACCATAAGCAATGCGAGTCGAGGAACCAGATAAGAGCTTAGCAAAGTAAGGGTGGTGCTTCATGCGCTACATCCAGTGAAAGTGTCAAATTCAAGCGCGGAACAGAAGGACGCGTGAAGCCTCACCTGCAGTTCTTTGTATGGACTGAGATACGGGTTCGCGTAGTCGAGGCCAATGACCAATCCAAGGCTGACGAGTCCGTCCGCCATGTGATACACCCAACCTCCACCATAAGTCAGGTAGTCGAGCGGCCAGCCCATGGTATGCACGACCTCTCCCGGTCGATACTGGCTCGGATCGACGCGCCAGACTTCCTTGAGACCGATACCATACGTCTGAGGATCTGCGTCCTTACGTAGGTCGAATTTGTGGATGAGCTCCTTGGAGAGCGAGCCGTGCGCGCCTTCGGCGATGAGCGTGACCTTTGCACGGAACTCCATCCCGGGTTCGAATGTCTCCTTCATACGGCCTTGCTTGTCGAGACCGACTTCGTTGGTCCGTACGCCAGCGACGCTGTTGCCATCCTCGCCATATACGAGACCGGCACCGGCAAATCCGGGATAGACCTCGACGCCGAGCTCCTCGGCGATGGTCCCGAGCCACGCTGTAAACCGAGAGAGAGAGGTGATGTAGTTGCCGTCGTTGGACATCTGAGGCGGGTGTGGAATGGGAAAGGAGTATTTCTTGGTGAGGAATCGCATGGTAGAGGACGTTGCGGGCTGTTTGAGGGGGTGGTCATCCCTCGCGGACCAGTCCGGAAGCAGCTCGTTGAGAGCGCGAGGCTCTATGACAGCTCCGGAAAGGATATGTGATCCTGCGTCGAGCAGCAGGCAGTCAAGAGGACGTGAGCGAGTGACACAATGTCGACGAACCTACTTCGCCACCCTTTTCGAGGACGACGACACGAAACTCTTTTCCTGTCTCTTGCTCGAGCTGCTTTAGACGTATAGCAGCACTGAGACCAGCGGGACCAGCGCCGACGATGCAGACATCGACGTCTTCGGAGATGCGCTCTACGGTTTCTGGGTCAAACAGCTCTCTCCGACGCGGTAGAGCGACATGAAAGGCACGTCGAGCGCCAGCAAAGGCCACTCGCCGCCTCGCGCAAGCTGTCAGCATTCTGTCCAACATACGAGCCGGAAAGCGTCGTCCCGGTCACATAGTGTAACACAGGTCACGTTATCACGTCACGCATCGTTGGTCATCGGGCACGACGATGACGGCAGTGTCTGAACGTTGACTACACACCTCCAACGATTTGTTGGGCTCATCCAGGACGCCTTCCGCGCGTTTCCTATACCTCAATGACTGGCTTTTCTGCGGTACCCATCGCTGACGAGTCCGAGGATGACCACGACCGTCGTTGGGCCGGTGTTGCCCGCGTAGCTGGCCCTGTTTGGGCACAACTACCGTCGCTGACCATCGGTCTTTTCGGTGTGCAAATGCTCTGGTCGGTGGAAATGTCTTACGGTGGGTGCCTGCAGCTCCCCACGAAACGACTTCTGACGTCATACAGCCTCACCATACCTGCTCTCCCTTGGCCTGTCGAAATCGCTCATGGCCATCGTTTTCCTTGCTGGACCACTCTCTGGTCTCGTCGTGCAGCCCGCGATAGGTACGTCTCAGTGTCCGATGGTCAACTCGTTCTGACCACGAATTCACCCAGGCATACTCGCCGACAACTCCAAATCCCGGTTTGGGAGGCGGCGACCTTTCATCGTGGTCTGTGCCGTATTATGTGCATCCGCCACCCTTCTCCTCGGATTCACGAGACCATTTGCAACACTATTCACCATTCTGGACTCGCAGTCGGTGAGCGATCCTTTTGCACGCACCTCCTGCCACAGGGTCCACTCACCCGCGGTAGAATGACATCCTCACCGTCTGGCTTGCCATACTTTCTATTTATTGTATAGACTTCTGTATCAATGCCGGTGAATATCGCGAATCGCGTCCACACAAATCGCAGTCTTACGTCTTCGTCTAGTCCAAGCCCTCGATCGTGCGCTACTCGTGGACACCCTACCCACCGCCAAGCAACCTGCGGGCAACGCTTGGGCGGCGCGAATGCTGGCAGTCGGAAGTGTTGCCGGATTTTTCGTGTAAGCCTGCATTCCCTCTGGACGCCGAGTCTTCCATACCTGCATCCTAGAGGAAATCTCGATCTCCCACATTTTTTCCCGTTCTTGGGGAGTGTACAATTGGAGGTCCTTTCCGTCATCGCAGCTCTTCTCTTGCTCTTGACACAGGCGTGCGTGTGTCTCCGTGTGAAAGAGCGTGTCTTGCTCCGCTCATCGTGCGTTACTTCCTATGTCATTACTACGGGGTACAGTCCGCTGATCTTCTCCGCAGAAGCGGTCCTAAAGGATTTCGACACGAGTTGCGGCAGCTATGGGAGACTCTCGTGAGGTTGCCTAGCGTCATCCGACAGATTGTGCGTTCTCGTCTCCTTGCTTCCAAATCTACAGTGACCTGTATCTATAGTGCTTTATCCAATTTTTGTGCGTTTTCTCGTTTGCAGCTTATTTCTCGCCCTGATGGTGGCTAGCGCATGGTTGGGGTGGTTCCCAGTGCTGTTTTACACCACAGTGTATGTTGGCGACCTTCACAAAAAATCTTCGCCTATTCCAGCAAACGAAGATGCTGCGCTTGCCCTTGATGTAGAATCCACGCGGCTTGGGACACGAGCAATGTTTTACAGTGCTTTGATGTCCCTGGCAGCCAACATCATCATGCCCTGGTTAGTTGTCCCACAACATACGGGGCACGCTTCGAGCCCCCTTCAACCAAAGCGAAAGACGTGGTTAGAACGTGTTCGGATGCATTTGGCAAGTTTATGGGCATTGTCTCACTGTATTTTTGCGACGTGTATGGCTGCCACATTGTACGTTCACCGCTCGTCCTTTGTGCTATTCACATGAGCCGCGATGTTTTGACAGCTGATGTATGTGTTTTTGCCCTTTCCATCATTGAAACTATAGCGTCACTTCGACTGTATCGGGTGCAACCTTCATCATGTCTGTCACCGGGTTCTGTTGGGCAATTACGCAGTGGGTGCCTTTTGCCTTGGTAAGTGGAGATCGGGCACAAGACCTTTTCCTGCGCCATCCGGTTCTTACCCCATACCCCAATTGCGTCTTTAGCTCGGGGAGGCAATACTATCCCACCCAGCCTCAGATGATGCGGGGTCAATCCATCTCGCTGACACACGTTCGACACGCGTCGTCCGTCCACGCGATGACGTCGAGCACAATGCGAATGAAGAGGAAACCCAGCAGCTTTTTCAAGCCGATATCGACGACGATGAAGAGGAAGACATGCCCAGCGGCCACCCCCACGACCACCACGCTCACTCCCGCAGCGACGTTCAGAATCCATTCGTATCAAGAAGGACGTCATTTGATCAAGACGACGAACCCGATTCTCGTCCGAGGATCATTGGGTTAGGAAATTCGCAGGCCCGCATCAGCAGGCTTGATATAGCCATCTCTCCCTCTCCACCTTCCGTAGCTCACTCGGAGGGAAATGCGATGACGTTGACGTCAGGGTCTGGAAAAAAGTCAGTCAATGGTTTGAGTGCCCAGGCCGGTGCCATCATCGTGCGTGATCCTCTCCTTGATTGTGTGTCCTTCGGACTTTGCGCGACTGGATGACTGACACACGCCTCTCTTTTTTTTTTCCCTCCCCGTATTCGTGTACCCTTGTACCGGTTCCCTCACAGGGCATTCATAACATCTTCATCGTCATTCCTCAGTTCCTCGTGACCGGTCTCTCATCGATAATCTTTGCGATCCTTGATCCGGAGAAGTCCGTCCTACACGGCCACCACGCTGGTAACACGCAACCTGGTAATGGGACGATCACCGCCGGTGCGCAGGATGCCGCAAGACAGCTGTTCACCCGCTCGGACGACCTTTCACAAACGAGGCCCAATTCGATAGCCATCATTTTTCGGTACGTTTCCGTCTCTTCCTCCCCTTGCGCTGGTACCGCCTTCCTGACTCCATTCCTGTGACTCGTTTCTCCCCCGTCTCGCTCTCAGATTGGGAGGTATTGCAGCCGCGATCGCATGCATTCTTTCCTATCGCCTCGCCAAGGATCTCAAGCATCATTGATGGAGTGGAAATGGAGACTATATTTAATAATGATACACGCTCTTTGGATGTTTCAACGTGCAAAAAACGCTCACGTTTCGTCGTACAATACACTATGAACCTCCTCCCCCCCACTCGCTTGATCACATGAACTGAATCCTTGCTCACATCGCCTGTAAAATTCCTTGTTTCTGAGAGCATTTAAAAGACGGTTCCGTCGCTGATGATGTCGATGGGAGGACCTCCCGTGGCGGGACGGAGCTTCCTCGCAATCTCCCTCCCACCTTTCCACGTCGCACTCTCCAGTACCTGAGCCAACGTCAACGTTTCCCTCGAAAGGTTATACTTCTGCCGAAGACCGTCTGCGATCCGATCTCTGAGAAAAACCAATCATCATACGTCAGTGCCATCAGCCTTTTATTTGATTTTATTATATTTTTTTTTTGTGATACCCATTTGAAGGCGCAAAGGAAACGAATACGAACAATTCAATGACCGTCATGGCGCGCCACTCTACCACGGCAGGATGTGATGGCGGTAGACGAGGCGTGCCGCTCCCATCGGTAACATGCTCAGACGACAGCACGCCTGGGCGAAGGGTCAAGACGCCGAAATCGATCAATAGACCGCCTGTCGTGTACGTGCGTGCGTACGTGCGTGTGTTAGTTTGTCATGTCAGCGCACATGTCACCCCAGAGGGTGTCCCCATGGGGAACACCCAAAAATCAAAAATCAAAAAAACGCCTGACCATTGCGGTATTCCGGTAGACCAGTCATGTCCTCCACGCCGTCAAACGTCCATCCCAACAACCTCTGAATGGGTTCGATGAGACTGTACGTGATCCAGCCGGTGAGCTTGTGGAACGGGACGAACGCGTCGGATTCGACTTGACCTGGTTGAACGAGTGCGGGGCAGGGCCACACGTCCCCGAGGGGGATGCCGCCCAATGTGAGTCTGGATGGCCAGATGGGGGAGAGACCTTGGATGAGGACAGCCCACAGCGCAGCGATGTGCACGCGTCGTGTGGAACCCTCCAACTTGGACTCTGCCTCGAGGAAATCTGTGTTGGAGACGTGTTATTCCATTTTCGCATCCCGTGACAGGCGCAGCGGGGGCGCGCACGAGGCCACAAGAAAAACGGGGGGAAGGGGGCGGGAAGGGGTGTGGGAAAAGGGGGGGGGGAGGGCGATCAATGACGCAATGGTTAAATGGGTCAATGACGATGATGATGATGGTGTGAAGACTCGGGTAAAAAGTTCACTTACCAAGCATGTTTCCCGGTCTAGCGTCTTGTCCAAAAAATTGAGGGTTCGATGTGAGGGCAGTGCTAAGATGGACAAGGAGAGCGGTCCGGCCTTGGAGACCGACCATCGGGTTTGCAGCCTTGACTTGCATCGCATCGGCAACTTTATCAACGTTGATGCGCGCGAGTCCTTGTGCTGTTTTCGTTGTTGTTTTTTCATCGCGGGATCATTTAACATTTACATCAGCCCCCGGAATCCGACGATCGCGAAAAGAAGCAAGTATGGTGGAAAGAGGTAAAATGAGGAAGAAGGAAGGAAAGGGAGAAGATGTATGTGTTGGGGGCGTACCGTCTACGCGATAGGGCTGTGAGACAGACCCCGAGAACAGACCCGCGGAAAACATGTGCAGGCTGGCGACGCCGAGACCTTCAGAGCGCGCAAACGTGTGTTCGGTGCCAGGTTCGGTGTACGTCCAGTCGTTCCCGGCGCCGGCGTCGAGGAGGACGGAGACGAGGAAGAGGTCGAGGAGGCGTTTGCATTGTTCAGTTGTGCCGACGCCGGCGGCGTCCCAGGCCTGAAGCAAGGGTGCGATGCGGGGCCGACCGGCATCGAGATGGCGCCATCGGCCATGAGGCGGGATCTATGGGAAAGAAACACAAACGTCATGAGGCGATGATGGAGAAGGTCGGATGCGATCCCTAATTTTGGTTAAAGGTCGACTCCGCGACGACATCCATCATCATCATAGTGACGAGCCCGGCGGGTGGATGGGTGGAGGGGGGAGGACGGGAAACGGGAATTCCCGGTACGGAGACACCATTTGAAAAAAGAAGGGTTTCACTTACGGTATCAAACGCGTTCGCAAAGTCTCTCTAATCAACGAATATCAATTCGGCGTGTTCGACAACAGGACGGGGGAGGAAAGCCAATGAGATGGCAAAGAAAGAGACACGAGACGGATGGGCACACACACGGGGGCACAGAACGTACCTCCATGATGGATGCACAAAACTCAATCACTGTGTCCAACCTTTCAGGGTCGTAATCAAAGTACTGGAGTGCACCCTTTTTCGCAAGATCGTGTACTTGGGCACACCGTGCTCTGATGGCTGGAAGGGTGCGCAGGAACGTCGCCTGTACATGAGGAGAATCCAGACTGTGTGGAAGAATCGACATGGGATCGATCTCGCTTCTGTTTGTGGTGTTGGATTGCAGAGAAGAAGAAACGGACGGTGGGGGCCACGCGGAATACGGTTTCTAGTAGGAAACGCTGTTGGCCGGTAGATCTGGGGCTGGCAATTGATATATTGATGTGTCAACTTGTGTATGCAGTGTGTGTCTGTGGAGTCGTTGCGTTGTGGTCGTATCAAGATATCGGATGAAGGTCGAGAAGGAACTTTCTCCTTCGCTGGGCATGGTGCCTTTTGTGGTAAATATACCCCTGTCTCAATGTCGCTGCGATGATCCACATCGTCTAGCCAGGCGACACAAGGCTTCGGACCTCTCCAGAGCTCATGCGACGCTCGGGCCATACGTCTTATGACCTGTCTATGACATCTATCAGGTGTGGCTCCTCGAAGCACCGCATTCATCGGCAAGGTCCTTCCGCAACCACATGCGTTGCACGCACCCCCATCAATGACTTTTTTCAGGACCAAAAGAACCTTTCACCAAACACCATGTCGAGGTTAACCCGGGGCAGTCCTGTGTGGTGTGTGGTGGGGGGGATCTCAACGTGACATTACGTCCAATTTACGACTGGCAAGGACTCGCACTCGCACTCGCAGCCGCAGTCCCCAACCATCCTCGGCCCCCCCTCCCCCTGCGGATCACGACCTGTGGCTTCGATTCCCGTCGCTTCCCGATCCCCGAAGCCGCGAAACCAGTTCAGCATCAACCTCATCCCTCCGGCCGCCGAAGCCCAGAAAAGGGCCAACAACCGATCCGCGAACAACAACGTTCAAATCCGCATTCGCCCATTTGCAAAAAAAAAAAGAAAGAAAAGCTCTCGACTCCACCCATACACGCCCTGAGTCCTATTCGTGTCTTTTGACCCTGCCCAATGGTTGTTTCTCGCCACGTGTTTGTCTTACACCTGCACGCCGTCCGTCAGATATCTGGCCTCGCCTGCGCATGGCTATCCATCCGGACCAGCCAGCTCCCGATCCCCCTCATTGTCAACGCGCGGCACGAACTGCTACCATCATCATCACCCAGCTTGATCGGACATCGTCCCACACACACACACACACCCAAAAGTGAGCTCAAAGAAAGAGGCAGCTCACGTTTGTCAGACAGGGGGGAAAATAGAATAATAGACATCATTGATACATGATATATCACGAAACAAGGATGCCGAGTGCCGAGAAAGAAAGAAAACGATGGACAAAAAAAGACGAAACAGCAAACCCCTTCATGAAGAAGCTTGCTGTCGGGCGCAATGAGGGCATATCGGATCCCTCCGTTGGCCTACTTTAGGCTGGGCCCTGCCCAACCTAGCGGAGAGAGAAAAACATGTCAGTCAGATCATCCCGCGCGTCGCGAAACACCGAACAAACGGACATTTGCGAACACGTCGTAGAGCATCCAATACATGGTCGCACATGCTGAGCGCTGTACCGACATAGATTGGACCCGCAATCGACCTAGGCAAACATCATTTGAGTAAAAAAACGCGGAACAACGCGCAAACGTGAGCAAGCAACCTACCTTGCTTTCAATGTAAGGCTCCTGGTGCCCGCAGGAGAACTCGATGCATTGCAATTCGCGGTAGCACATGTTGATGGTAACAGAGCAGTCTCTGCTCTCCCCCGCGCTCGAGTCAGAAACACGCGACGCGCCGAGAAACGACGAGCTCACGCGTTTAGGATAGATTAGGATAAGTTGAAGTAGACGTAGGAGACGTGTGGATGGAGACACTTGTACTGGCGTAGCTTGTTGAGAAAGCTCCACCAGCGTTCAGACCAAGCTTTATACCTTTCCGACTGGCTTGGAGTCCGGGGAGATCAGGAGTGGATCTCGTTTTTGCCCCAGCCCCAGTTCTCAAGAAACCCTCATCCAAGATCTGTACGGGTGTGCGGGGTGGGATTTAATGTCGACAAGCAGGGCACTTTCGCTTGCACCCAATGGTCGATCGTCCATCTGATGAGATGCCTAGATCCGCGCCGTTTTAGAGGGTCGGGGGATTATATATGCACACAACCCTGTCATGGATCGTGACACATGATAGCAAATATGCCATCGCGGAGTCAGGTTCAGTTAGCCCCTCGGGATGGACCAAGCCACTAGTTCCGAGTACGCACCGAAACGAATGATGCGCATACCGCAAAAAAACTCCGACCTTGTTCTACTAATCCACTGGAGAGACGGTGCTGGTGGAGGGGGAAGGGGAGAGACCGGAGGGGAAGCGTGGGGAAGACGTGCCGCCTTTGCTAACCCGTCAATAAATGATGCGGCGTGTCAGTTTACGTCTTGGATGTCGAAGCGGCACAAAAATGTACATCTAAAATGAATCCGGCCACCGAAGGAGTTGCTCTAAGCTACGTAGCGCAAAAAAACGGCACCACCCATATCCGGGACAAACAGGCTTATTCGCACAACTCCCGCGAGTCCCACCCGTGAGATCAGGGTAACGTAGAGGACTCATAACCGCGCGCAGTGGCGGCGCAGATGTGAGGGGTACATCCCCGCAGCCGCAAAAGAAGGCGCAAATGGAGCGACCATGACCCCAAGTTCGCCGTGAGGGTCTTGTTGTAGGACGGCTCAAAATAGAGACAGTGCCCTCGTATGTAGGGCAAACAAACCAAACCATGCATCATGCATCATGGGCAAAACTGCCGTCGACGGTCTCAGGATATGAGTCACAAAAAAAGGCGTATCATCCAGCGTATGAAATACCCAAAACGCGCAGCTGGAGACACTTTCTGGGGTCAGCTTTCTGGGCAGGCGGGGAATAAGCTCCGACCTTGACAAATAGAGCGGGTGGGACTGTTTCGTGCAGCTTTTAAGTTTAGGCTGATGGCGCGCAGCGTTTCCAAAAGTCATGCTGCAACCAGTCGCCTGAGACGCGTGTCGCTGAAAGACCCCGTTCGAAGGCGATGCCGTTCGGCGCGCGGGTCAAATGCCAGAGTTCTTGGACACCCAACTGACGCAAGTAATCTCGCATTCGAGGGTAATTTTCTCCCACGCGATGGGGCCCATGGCTGTCATCGGAGAGAGCGAGGCGACCACCCAGCTCAAGGATCAACTATTGACACCCATGAGGACACAAAAAAGGAAGGTGATCTTGGCCCACGCACTGCAGCGACATCCTCTCCTGGATACGGAGTCTGCCAACCCTTCCTCAAGGCGGCCGCGTTGACTTCGAATAAAGCGCCATACTGGATGGCGTAGTTAACGTTTCGTTTTAATTTGTCCCATGCATTCGGAAATTCGGAAAAACGCAATTCTGGGTTGTAGAGTCGGCACAAATCCAGGTGACCGATAATTTCCGGGCGAAAACGTTCCAGCAATCGGTAATGCGCATCAAAGTATGTCGAAAGGAAATTGTCCATGCGACCTTTTCCTGTGGCATTCATTCCAGCCACCACATCTGTGGTGGTAAAGCTATGCAGCGCCCTCTCGAATGAGGTTTGATCAAAGTCGATGGGGATGGCGTTGACGTGATGGATTGAGCCAACGATGTATTCAACGCGGGCCGAATGCTCGCTGAGAAGGGTAGTCAAATTTTCGAGATCTGTATTCGTGATGAACTCGGTCTCTAAACCGACCAGGAGGGTGATTTGGGAGGCGTGTGCTAATTTGAGCCTGTGGGCTTCATCCAAGAAGTCTGTGAATTGCTGTATCAGGGAACCAGGGGACAACCCTGCCTAAACGCGAGGAAAATGAGTCGAATGCGAGCACACTTTAGGCAAAGAAGGGACCTCTTCTGGATACAAGTCATCTAGCCTGTACCGTGGAACATGTTCGGTGAGGCCATATACCTCAAAACCCTGCCTGATGGCTTCCAGGACAATCTCTTCAAGGGTTCCCGAGGCATGCCTGCAGAACTGACCGGAATGTGAGTGGTGACTGAAAGGCATATGGAACCGATCGAATAAATCGTCGCCAAGTTGTCGCCCATGCCAAGGATCCTGTAAAAATGTCACTGATAATTCTTACGTAATTGAGCCAGTACACTCCCTGGTCCCTGGAATCCGAAGCCTTTGGGATACGTCCGTCCCAGCAAGAAGGCGCAACCCTCTACAATAAATTTAAGGGAGCCCCCCCCCGCACTTTGATGCGTCAACACCAATCGAACCCCCTCGCATCAATGTTGAATGGCACACCTTGGGTTTTTGAAAATCGGAAACCTAATGCCCTGCTTCTTGCCCTGGAAATTCACACTCCGCTTGCCGTTAACGTCCACCAGCGCGAGGGCACAATTAAATTTGCTGATCTGGCGACATCCCGCATGACAGTACAGTTTTATTTTATTTTATTTTATTTTTTTCGCCAAGTGCAACTATTCCTAGAACTACCTCCACGCCCTCCAGCAGAGGCGTTGACAAATGTCGTGTGTCGGACGACCCAAGTCAGCTGGTCGACTGTAACTGTCAAAGATAACTTTTCATTAATTTGCGGGGAATAAGATCGGAAGAACATACGGTAGGGGTGCCTCGTCGTGAGGCTCTCGTCATAGGGCTAGACCTTCTAGACGACGAGGG
>JBBPNB010000612.1:3979-14686 GCA_038090635.1 Rubroboletus satanas
GTACTCAAAAGTAAGATGGATGGGAGGACACGATGATGACAAACGAGAGGGGGTGGAAAAGCAAAACGTACACAAAGCAATAAAGAATTCCATCTCTTACGAGTTGCTGCATGTACTGATTGGGCTGCCCGTTGATGATCAGCATTCACCTTCCCTGTACCACTGCATATTTGTACACCACACTTCTGGCTGATCACCAACTATCAAAGCTTGAGCAGGACACTCTCGCATCCCTCTCTATGTGGGTTTCTTACTATTCATCGGTACCAAGGAATGAACGCCCCCCTAATGTTCGGACACCGTGATTGCATTCATCAAATCATACGTCTCACGAGTCACGACCAACACCTTCTTCCGCAGACGGTGCAATTGATTGCACGGCGCGAAAGGACAGGCGCAACAGACTGGTGAAGGAGTGAAAAGCGGAATTAACGGATGCTTCCGGGATGTGGTCAGCTGCCAATCGAAGTGTTGGAGACTCACAGGTATCCAGGATGATCATTTCAGCTCTTTGCTATGTCCGATTCCCGAACGATTGGAGCTAAATAATGGATCAAACGCACAAATGGATGAGACAGTACGGGGTTGCGATGATGTGCATGTTCTTCCCTTCGAGACAGCTGGATCATGTATACGTACACCATGCAGCCCAGAACACACAGCATATGCATCGATTTTATGATGGACATTTCAGCCACTTTCCGCAGCGCCATACTCGACCGAGGAACGTGACGATAGACGGAGAGGCGTGGGTATCGATGCGGCATTGTGTACAGATTGCACACAGTGCGAAAAGGGGGGATGTGTCATTGCGTGCACGGTCACATGTCACAGCGGGATCAGCAGGCTATACTCAATACGACGCTAAAGGTCACCGTGCGCGAGAAAAAAAGGAAGAGCTAGGGAGTGGGTGGAGCCAGCTCACGTGTCTGCTTGCTTCCAACCCAACCCCCAACCCCCCAGCGAATCCCAGATGCTTCCTCGACCCTAGACCCATGAACTTGAGCCAACAAGAAATGCGGCGGTGAATTCGCCAGGATACACGCCGACCTCGGAAGCCGTGTGACTCGTCGCCCTCCCGGCTGAGGGAAGTCAGATGGATGGGCGAAGAACAGCTGTGCGACGTAAATGAGGCCAAAACCTGTTCTGGATTACTATGGTTGTCTGTCGAAGAGGACCTTCATGAGAGGTGAGAGGGGGAACGCGAACCTAAGGCCTGATCGATGAAGTCTCGAACGAACTCAGCGCGGGCGATTTGGGAACGGATAGGTGGGCGAGACAACCTTCATACGGACGAGCTTCGGCGAGGATGGGGGAGGAAACGCAGATGCGGAAGCGTAGGCGAGCAATGACGTGGACATGGTCTTGAAAATGTCACCTTCCCGCTGAAACGGAGGACGGCCGGAGGTGGTCAGCGGATATGGGCCCGTGGGGATGTAACGAGCAATGGATATTGTGCTCGAGCGATATCCACGGACGGCGAAGAGCTTCAGACGTTTTCGTCGCCCGTCGCGGTTACGGACATCGCTGTTCGTAGCATTAGCATGTCGTGGGTGGAGGACGAAGTGGCTGGGAGATCGTCGTGTAGAATGCCTCACCATGTATCTTTAGACATGCGCCTCCAGCCTCAGAAAAGTTGGCGTGGTGGGCTGGACTGGGCGCGAGTGCTGTATACGATGGTGCAGCTCGCTGACTATCCACTTGGGTGCCTGCATCTGGCATCCGTATTCGAGGATAAGGATGAGGATGTTAGGGCCAGAGGTGGGTAGAGGGTAGGACAGTAACGGCGATTTTGAGCCTGCACACTGAGCAATGAGCATGCACCGTCCAGACTCCAGACTCCACGCCACGCAGCGGAATTGTGTACGCGTCATGTGCATTTGTTAATCACGTCAGCCCCATGTAGGCCATCCTTGTAAGTTTTTCGCCGTTCCCAGATTCAATCTCATATGTATACCGAACTAGCTGTAAAGGATACATGGGGGAGTAGGTCATTTGCTGGGTTGGTCGTGGGCGCTTATGATTTACGTCGAAGCGTCGTGATTACACTTTAACAGATTGGTGAAGGACTGGTGACTGGTTATGGGGCTTATTTCGTTCTTCGGTGAGTTCGAAGCGCTTTCATCATCAGGACTCGGTTTTGATGCTTTGGTCAACCTGTATTGTCCCAGTCCCTTTGTTCGACCGTGTGCCAGTCATGCTCGACTATCCATCTAGTGCAACATTCCTGCACTGAAGGAAGTAAAATCAGGGATATGAGTGACTAGTGACTGCCCGGCCAGATTGTCTCCACGGGTACTCCTGGTCCATACGAGAGGATCCCTGCACTCTGTTTATTGCGCTTCGCTATGCAGGCGAAGAATGCTGTTACGTTATATTGGTTCCTCCATGCTATACCATGCTGACCAATCACTGGAGCATTCTACAACTCGGGCGACGATCCCGCCACGTGAGACCTGATGTTCTTTGCCATCCCCCAGTATTGGTTCGAACACCCTCTCCCTTCCTGGTCATACCCCCACCTGCCCATTTCTGCTGGCCACACCCCAATGCTAGTTCCGTGCCCTTCTTTGCCAACATTTCCATCTGCATTTCCTCCCCCATCCTGGCCCATCCTGGCCGAACTCCGTCACCATTGTATTCCGTGTTGTTGGATCAGACGCATGGGACTAAGGTCGAGGTTGTTCGTGCCCCGTCGGTCTGGGTTGCAGACACCAACAATTACGTAGAGGGGCGAGGGGGTCGTTGGAAGCAGGTGGGTGGGTGGGTTCCGTCGCTCCCCACCGATTTCCTAGCTCTTCCTTGCTTTTGCACGCGTTGGCTTTCTGCGTCGTCTTGACTGTAACCTGCTCATCCCACCATGACATGCGATTGTATCCGCAAGGTCCTTTGTTGCAATGCAGTGTCTCTTCCATTTGTGGACGCATTGCATCCCACTCCTAATTTTCAATATTTGCATGGGCTGAAGCGATACATCGATGATGCTGAGAACTTGTAAGTGGCAGGTGACCATATTCCAGAAGCATCTAATGATCCTGCTTTTCATTCCTCCACCGACCTGTTGTGCTCATCCTTTGGCACACAGTGACCATCATTTTAGCGGACTTCTGACGATACATGGCCCTCATCTCATGTTGGGAAACCAAGGGATGATTCCGTATCCCACTTCGTTTGCGATCGCTAAACCATACAAATAACTTCTCCCCTTCTCTCTTAGTACATCCTTCTCACCCTTCCCCATTGTATTCAGAACAATACTCTTTTGCCTGTGTCCAGTCTGCCAATAAGACAATCCACGAAGGCCGGAGTAGACTTCACCGGAGTATTGGGGTACTATCCTATGGTGGCATCAAGTATCCCATTGAAAGAGGGGCTGAGCAAGACATACAGGAGGGCGAGTAATGGGGCTTACATTGGTGCCATTGATGAGATGCATTCAAAGTGACGAGTTCCCGGGGTCGGAGGGTGGCAGTCTCGAATGACATGGATATACGGGGCACTGCTGACATGGGTGAAGAGCACGATTGAGGTCGTCCACGCACGCAAGTTATTTCCATGAGGCCCTATCAATGAGGGCGGACGTGAGATCCATCGTGCGGGTTCCACGGCAGAAGATGGAGATGGTGGGGGTGATGTGAATGGGATTAAAATAGGAAATCTGGTTCGATGGGTGCAATCATGAGGTACGAACTTCAACCAGCAAATAGGAAGAGACTGATGTGGAGAGGGACGCGAGAGATACTCTCGCACTGCCAGGCTTCCATCAGCCGTGTCGCATGTCGGAGGATCACGATGATATGTCACCAGACGTGAGATCCATCGTGCGGGTTCCATGGCAGAAGATGGTGATGGTGGGGGTGATGTGAATGGGATTAAAATAGGAAATCTGTGGTTCGATGGGTGCAATCACAAGGTACAAACTTCAACCAGCAAATAGGAAGAGACTGATGTGGAGAGGGACATGAGAGATACTCTCGCACTGCCAGGCTTCCATCAGCCGTGTCGCATGTCGGAGGATCACAATGATATGTCACTGGCACTCGTTCCTTGAAACAAGTATCGAAGCAAATATAGAATACACTGGCTGGAAGATATAACTACCAGGGAACCCAGGGCCGAACCACCAGCAACCACCCTCTCCTCGACTCTCACTCTTTATTTTTGTTAACTTACCATCAGACACTGTTGTTTTTCTTGTGCCTACCATGTCCTCCAACTTACAGTCTGATTTGGAGCTTCTTCAGATGAATAACTATACATCCGGTATGGGTGGCCATATTTTTGGTCAATGGTTGATCTTATAGATCACCGCAGTTGCTATTGTTGCTGCTGTCATATATGATTATTGTGAGTGATATTTATGTGCATGCTATCTTCTCATTTCGAAGTTACCATTGCAATACTACCACTACAGTCCTTACCTTTTCAGCAGAGGTCTGTTATTTCACTCCACATGTTATTTGTTGGTTGACAATATTCAAAGATCGAGTATGTTTGGGTGAGGGAGCAACAATTATTGAGCAAGCACCAGGCCCCTGAAAGTCCCACAGCACAGACCCTGGACGCATGTCTCTACAAGCTTTGTTCTGGTGCGTACAAAGGCTCACGGGAATCCCAACGTACGTATGTGTTCCAAATTTACAGTTCTGTAGGTCCGCTATCTTGGTCTTTGTTGGGCTATGTAGGTGTATTTTTGCCACAATAGATATCAAATTATATAATTAACAATGAATCTCTGCCCAAGTTTAATGGGCCTTGGTATGTTCCGAGTTGAATTGGAGGTTAATTGAGCTGATCAGATACATTTGCAGTTGGTAGTACCTTTGTCCCTGGCCCTCTCAGAGTCAGTTTTTCTGCTTTACCTTGTCCATCAATAATGATCATCTTCTGATAGACGTATGCATCTAAATTCCAAGTGAAACTGTATTGATAACAATTCTATAGGTGTAAGTGGATTGATATACTCTGCCACACTCTCAGTGTGAGACATGCATGTTCCAAAGGCACTGTAATATATATGTTAACCCAGTGGGAGTTTGTGATATTCTTTAATGCTGCTGATTGTGAGTCACTGTACCCCTGATTCCTTTCCCCACACTGTGATTTCAATTACAGTTGTAATGATCCTGCGGGTATATGCAATGTGGAACCAATCCAAAAGGATCCTTTGGGTCCTCTTGTGCATCTATGTGCCACAGGTCATTCTTTCCTTTGTCTCTGCAGGCATCTACCACAACCCAAGTGCAGGTGTTTCAGGTATGTCTTGAGCTAAACTACACACACCAGAACCTCATGAAGATGGCTTCCACCCATTTTTGAAGTCATGATTGTCCACATCATTGATTTCACTGTTTGCGACTTCTCACTGAGCGAAATATCAACCAAGCTTTACAAGTATGGTAAAATCCCGCGATTTCTTCTCGGCACTACACTTTTGGCTCTCGCTGTCATCCAAACCTTGAAGCAGTCAGTTAATCTGTACAAAGCGACCAAGCAGTGGCAGCCTAACCGGTACATGCAACAACTCATGAGAGATGGAATTCTTTACTTCTTTGTGTACGTCTTGCTATTCCACTCTCCCTCACTCGTCACCATCACGTTTTCCCATCCGTCTTGCTCTCAAGTGCTGCACAAAAACTAACCACTCAGTTGTTTTCCTCTAAACTGCTAGGAACATGCTTTTCAACCTTACTTCTCTACTCGATTTCACAATTACACTAAACAGCACTTTGGCGTCCTGCCTGACCATGTTTTCTTACATAGCTATTTGCCCCGTTATGCCTCGGTTCATCATCAGTGTGCGAGAGCTGTATGACCGTGACCTTCGTGGCCGCTGTTGGGGGATTGACACCGGATTTGGTGTGTTGTCGCAATCCACTGCCAGTCAAAACCCGGCTGTGTCTGCGATTGCATTCGCAGATGTCGCCATGGAGGAGGATCAGGTCGTGAAAGGGGACGCGAACGAATCGGAGGCCATCCGAGTTGAAGCGTTGGGAGATACTACGCGTCAGGTTTGAACGAGGGTTTTGGGAAGGGGAAGGCACTAGTGTAGTGCTGGTGCAGTGAGGAATAATAGACAACGGTGGTACTTCGAACTCGGATATCAATTTTACTTATGCATATGCCTCGTCTTCTGAGCTTGGTGTACTTGTTATGTGTATCTCCCAACGCTGCGTTGTCTCGAGGGTGTTTTGTCCTCTGCACGTGCGATTAACTCCGTACTGCAAACATTTTCAGGACCTACGCCGTGCTTTGGTAGGAACCACCAAGTGGTTCACCTTCTTCGAGGGCTACAACACCGTATAGATACAACCAAATATTCTTAACACCCAGAAGATGGGCCAACGTCACGACCGCATGTCGCGGAGGCATGAGCTTGGGCATTCGTCGAAAAGGCAGCGCTACAATGGCTCGCAATCCCAGTCGGACTCTAAACACGGGCAAAGAAGCGCTGGCTATGGATGTGGGTGAGTATGGTATGTTCCTACTTCACTGGAAAGTTAAGGTCTGATCCCAAGGTACGCACCAAACAGAAAGGTCTTCCTCCAGATCGAATGTCGACGCTCGACTCGGACATCCCTGTGCATGATGGTTGCGGCGGCGGCGGTATTGGACGCAGTGCCGATATCGATCTCGTGGGAATGTCTACCCACTCCAACATCCAGGTAAACGCAGAGGAAGGTCAGGCCGCTCGTAGACTCCTGTGAGGAAACGATATGGGTTGTCTTCAGCCAGCGTCGTCCGATCCAGCTATTTGATAAACATCAACTCACGAACACGAACGTGCTTAACTGAGCCTTTTCCAGCTTCGGGTCTTCGTTGTACGTCGTTGGGAGTCATGATGACTTTACTAGGTTAGTACAGCTAGTTTGTGGGCCTTGGATGTATACAGCACACGGAAACCTGATCGTGTATTGGTGGAGATTCGAGGCACCAGGGACGGGTCGACACTGAGGCCCTACCTCGAGATGAATCCCGTCGTTCCTTTGACGGGACCGAACTATAGCGCTAACGCTGTCCGCAAACCAAGGAAGAGAGCTGGAACATAAGGTGCATAAGCTATCCAGAATGATCGTGACGAAACGGGGGTTCCTCTTACTCCCTAGGTACGCGACCACGTGGTACAGAGGAGCTAAAAACGAATGATACTCACGAACGGACACGAGAATGCCAGGCGAGGTCACGAAAGTGCTTGAAGAGCTCGGAGAAACCTACCACGAGACGAGTCGAATAAAACCTGTTTTCTGCGAGTTCCATCAAGTTCTTCCAGCATGGTGCCGATACATAACGCGATAAAGAAACAATTCCGGCATAAAGCAAGTTTTGCATGTAGAGATCTGGGAAGTAAAGTCACTGGACTCTGTCGCTAGAAAAGTTTCGATTGTCACATAAGGCACATGACTTGATGCTTGTTGTTGTCGCAGCCCATCAGAATCTTCAATCTACCCCTTGGACGAACTTCCGACTCTTCGAGACCCAAGCGTGCCTCGTCCGTATCTCCGCGCGTCCGCACCTGCCACATGCTGACAGACGACGGAAACGACTGATAGGCTCTCCACCGTCCGCGAGTATGCATTCGATCACAATCTCCATCCCTCGTTACCCATATCCGCTGACGACATTCGAGTCCAGCTGTCTTCCATGTGAGCGGGAACGCGACATCCCCAACGCCATGTCCGCGCCTTTCCTCCCCCATCCTCGCAGAACCCACCCAGTCCCTATGAAAACAGTCTTGTCCATCCGTCCGTTTCCAAGTCGCCGGCGCAGCTTGACGGTACATTCTACCGTTATTCAAGAACGAGAAACGCGAAAAACCAATAGATTTGTTTGCGGCGCCTTCCATGATGGGGTTACTCCCTTCACAACCGTTTCCAGTTTCATTCACACTTTGGTCAGGTGGGAATTTACTGTGTACGCGGGCTGTACAGGCGGGGGAGGATCGGGGATCGGTGTCTCGCCGCTCCTCTCACCTCTCATCCAGGTCCTCTTCAACAGATGACCATTGTAGTCAAGAGCAGGTTTTGACCTCGCTTATGTCGCTCAGCTGGGAGGGTTGTCAGTGACACAACTTCCGAGGTCTGCATGGACGGTGGTGAATTCACTGCCGCATTTCGTATTGTCCGCTCAGTCGCACGGGGCTAGTGTGGGGGGTTCTGGACACCGACAACTGGCTAGAGGGTTAGATCGAAGCAGACACGTGACCAGGCCCCCAGCCCCGCCCCGCTCTGCGACGCGTCTTTTTGACTGTAACCTGCTCTTCCCGTCGCGACACCCAACTGCATACACGAGGACAGATGCCCCTTTTCTGCCATTGCGTTGCATCGCTACCCGCGCACCCTCCACCTCTCGTCACCTTCCCTAGTGGACCATGGTGCTTCGGAACGCCGGTCAAATGACCATTATAAAACTCACACACACACACATATGCTTTGTGTTCTGAGCTGAACGGTGTACGTACAGGTGGTGCAGCTGTTTCGATGGGAAAAAGAACACGGACATCATCGCAACGCAGTGCCCCCTCCCCCCCATTCGTGGGAGCGTGAACTCTCATTGTTTGGTTTCAATCAATTTTTCGGGAACTGCACACAGCGCAGAGCTGAAACGGTGATCCTGGATACCTGTGGGTCCCCATCTCGATAATTTGTCATCCTGACCTGGGCCATCCCGGTCCGATGTTGGAACTGAAGCAATCGTATCAGAGTCCTGACCCGGACTACTGTACGATGTCCTGATTCCAGTATCTGGATTTAACGGAGAGGTGCGCAAACACTCACACCTTACGACACCCGCCGTTACTGTCAAAGAAGGTTGGACGGTTCGGATCACTCTTGGCAGAAGCAATCGTAGTTCTCCGCATCACTTCCGCAGATCCTGCACAGAGATGCGGTGGTTATAGAAAGGGTAAGTTTTTTTGGTGGTGGGGAGGCATGGCTGCACTGCTGATTCTCCTCATCACCAAATTCTGGTTAGGTTGACATGGTTCATCAACCCACAGGAATTCTAGAATGAAAACAATCCCTCCATCCTCAAGTCGAGATCAGCATAAAGAATGGGTTGGGTTGGGGTACGTATTGATGGGCAGGGGTAGGTAGCGGAGATCCGCTGTGACGCCACTCCTATGTAAATATGGTGGGCTGAACGCGGGCGTGGAAGGAGCGCTGAAGAAGATCGGTGTTTAAAGGATGGCCCTGTGGCATTTTTGATCTGTAGTACCGCCTTAAAATGAATGGATGGTAGAGATGCGGTGTAAAGATCTGGCCAGTGGTGTGCTCCTTATTTGCCACCGGAGGTGATCGGATATCATAGTAATTCCAAATGAAACCACAATTCAACCCTTTCAGTGCTGTTTACATAATCACGTTGTTCTCCGTGGAGGAGCGAAGACGCTGTCTAGTACCGCCTTTCGTCACCACCCTTGTACCCTGCATTGTGATTGTGTCTTTATCAAACATTTGAGGATGTTTGACTTTCGAAGAGTCTTCAAGCAAACATTTAATACACTGCATAGAAGATATACCTGCCAGGACACAGAACCACCAGCATCCTCCCTCTCCTCTCGGACTTGCAATCTTTGTTCATCGTTGAACCGTCATACATTGCCACTTCTCTTGCACCCGCTATGTCCTCTGACTTACAGTCTACCGTGGAGCTTCTCCAGCTGAATGACTATGTATCTCGTACGGTCGCTCATACCTTCGCCCAACGAACGATCTTATAGACTAGTGCAGTTATTCTTGTCACTGCTGTCATATATGATTATCGTGAGTAATGCTGTATACCTGCTCGTTATCGTTTTCGCTTTGAAGTGGCCACAATTTGCAATATGTTACCGCTGCAGTCCTCACTTTTTCGAGAGAGGTATGTTATTCCACTCTCCGCAATATCCGCATCATATTCATTGGCTGACAATATTTGAAGATAGACTATGTTTGGGTAAGGAAGCAATTATCGAGCAAGTGCTAGGCCACTGACAGCCCCACAGCGCAGACCCTGGACCTGGGTCTCAACGATCTTTGTTCTGGTGTGTATAATGACTCAGGGGAACCCTACTGGATACTTTCCAAATTAACAGTTCCGTAGGTCCGCTATCTTGGTCTTTCCTGGGCTATGTAAGTCAATGGTTGTTGTCATGCATATTGAATCGCGCAATTAACAATGGATCCACTGTGCTCAAGTCTTATTGGCCTTGGTATGCCAATGTTCGGATCTGAGTTGGAGGTTAATTGAACTGATCAGATGCATTTGCAGTTGGTAGTACCTTTATTCCTGGCCCTCTCACAGTCAGTGTGTCTGCTTTGTACCTTGTCTCTCATTAATGATCATCGATCATCTCCTGCCACCCGGTAGACGTATGCATATAAATTCCGATTGATACTGTATTGATAACAATTCTATAGATGTGAGCAGATCAATTTACTGCCCTTTACAACATCAGTAAGAGACATGGATGTTCCAAAGGTACTGTCACATTTTTGGTAAGTGAGTGGGGGTTTTCGGTATTTTATCATGCTGCTGATTGTGAGTAATCATACCCCCTGATTCCTTTTCCTGAACCACAATTCAATTTTAGTCGTGATGATCCTGCGGGTGTATGCAATGTGGAATCAATCCAAAGTGATCCTTTGGGTCCTCCTGTTCATGTATGTGCTGCAGGTCATTGCTTCCTTTGTTATTGGGGGCATCTATGGGAATCCCAATACATATGTC
>JBBPNB010000614.1:0-14671 GCA_038090635.1 Rubroboletus satanas
GGGGTTGGTGGGCTACTCTGTGCGGTTTGACGAAGCTTGCCAAGCACAGACAAAAATCAAATATGTCAGTGACGGTATGCTCGTGCGCGAGCTACTGTCAGATCCCATATTGTCTCGCTATAGCGTCATCATACTCGACGAGGCACACGAACGAACCCTTCGCACGGATTTCTTAATCGCAAATATCAAGACCATACAGGCGAAGAGAAATGAAGTCGACGACAAGAAGGGAAAGAGAAAGCATCCTCTGTCGGTATCGAATCCACTCAAGATTATTGTGATGAGCGCTACCCTTGACGCCGAGAAGTTCAGCCGATTTTATAACAAGTTCGTTCTATATTTCCGATTTCATCTTACCTGCTCATTGCTAGCTAGTGCTCGAATCTTGTACGTCAAGGGTCGTCAGCACCCTGTCCAGATATTCCATACGGTTGTTGGTCAAATGGACTACGTCGACTCTGCACTGCGGACGTTTTTTCAGATACATGTCGACAAACCACCAGGAGACGTTCTTATATTTCTCCCAGGTCTGCGTCATTCAATAGAAAATTCCTTAGTACCTACTTATGGAGATTTGTGTCACCACTGAACAGGCCAAGAAGATATCGAGAGTCTAGAAAAAGCTGTCAATATGTACGCCAAGCGGCTTCCCATAGAACGCATGGAAGTGAGTTCTTCTTTCGTGCATCTATCTGTCATCCAAGCTGAAATGCCGAGCCAGGTTACGGTATGTCCGATGTACGCATCATTGCCACCTTCCCAACAAGCACGAATATTTTCCTCGACCTCACCGAACATACGGAAGTGTATATTGGCGACAAATATCGCCGAAACGTCTATAACGATACCTGGGATCAAGTACGTGATTGATACAGGAAAGTGTAAGGAGAAGAGATATCTGTCAAAAGATACCGGTTGTGGTAAGGACACAGTCTCTCCGTAGATGTTACTTGAACGTTCATGCGACGTTTAGGATTTGATACTCTACTGACCCGTGACATTACGAAGTCATCCGCCATGCAGCGCGCTGGTCGTGCGGGACGCGAGGTACACCACTATTGTACTTTCGGAGGGTTGTGACTGACCAATGCCAGGGCCCCGGATTTTGCTTTCGCTTGTACACCGAGGAAGCCTTCAACAATTTGGCGATCTCTGCAGAGCCCGAGATCCGCCGCTGTAGTTTAACACAGAGTGTATTACAACTCAAATGCCTCGGCCAAGATCTGGAAGAGGTAGAATTTATGGATCCACCAGATGTCCATTCTGGTGCGTGCTAGTTCTGACGTACTCAAACCCTTTCTGATGGTAACACAGTGGTTTTCGCCCTGAAAACGCTCTGGCTATTGGGTGCATTGGATAATTCCAAGAGTCTGACAACGCTTGGTCGGCAAATGGCCACCTTCCCTATCGAGCCTTACCTTGCCTGTGTCATCCTTGCATCGAAAACGCACGGTTGTACTTCTGAAGTAATCGACATCGTCGCCTTGCTCTCCTCCTCATCCAAACTTTTTCTTGACATTTCGGACCAGCGAGACGCGATCGTAGATGCTCGCCGCAAATTTCGACATCCAAGCGGTGACCACCTCACGATGCTCAATGCCCTCCGGTCCTACCAAGAAATCGCAGCCAGCGAAAGTAAAGGCGAACGCAAGGAATGGTGTCGGAAGCACTACCTGAACGAACGGACATTTACGGAAGCGCTTAAGATTAGGGATCAGCTGAGAGTAACCTGTCAGAGGGTGGCGCTCGACTGGAGGACATCGAGGAGCGATATGGAGGAGCCCGTGTTGAGGTGTTTTACCGCAGGACTGATGCAGCAGAGCGCGGTGTTGCAGCCGGACGGGTCGTATAAGCAACTCATGGGGCATTTGGTCATCAAAATTCACCCTGGGTCGACGCTGTGCGACAAAAAGGTGCCGGCGATCATATTTGACGAGCTGGTATGTCGACGTATTTCGCTCTTTCTCAGTTCCGGTGTGTTTATGTGTCCCACAGGTGTTAACGAGTCAAGTTTATGCACGAGGGGTCTCCTCCGTGCCGCGAGGTTTCCTCAGTGGTATCGCACCGACAATGACAAACGGATCCGTTACCAGTAGATAACACTGTTCATCTACGATGTAATCTGTATCCAGTCGGTGTCATGTCAGTGGGGCAGTGCCTCGTATATTCTTGGAATTGCAACCGACCTGCCTAATATTGGGACAAGTTATTCCGGTTGGAAGGGCGTGGCATGTGGGGTCATTTGGACACGGTTTCCCCAATAGAGTTGCCGCAGTCTGAGCTGGCGATACCCACCACGTCCAACCGCCCCTTGTCCTGCAATTGTTAGACCTAAAGGCCAGACGATGAGCAGGGTCGACGAAGGTGAAACCTCGGAGGAACTAATTCTCCGCAACATTCCTGGGAATGCATCCATCGAAATCAAAGGTACGCCTCGCTCCGAACTAGCGCTCGACGAGACGTGTCGTCCGTGCATCTCGACAAGGGTCGTTGAACGGCTTTGGGCGGCCTCGTGGTTGGACATGGTCGACTCACACGCCTTTCTCGTTGTAGAACTCGTCCAGCGCCTGTTGTACATATTCGCGAACGATAGGTTTGGGGCGCGGACGGCGCGACATATGGAGCTCGTCGAGATTTCGATCGTACCCAACGCCAATGAACCGACGAGACGAGAGGCGAGAGTGGTATTGGAGATGACTGTCACTGAAGGTCTGTAAACAAAACAAATAAAATCAGGGAAAATTGGGCCCGACCCCGACCCTGGTCGACACCGTTTGACCTGCAACGCTCAACATCATGTTCTACATATGCATATGCTGTCATGTATGTTGGCCCTTGCGATCCTAATCGGCTCGTTCCTCGACAAGCAGACATGCTGGATCCTGTTGGGAAGATGCACGGTGCCTGTATCGTATATCTCACCGACATGTACGTTTCCGTCAAAGCCGTTGGATGGAGTTTTGTTGACATGGTACGCATGCCTTGCAGATGTACGACGTTCCCGGTCGCCGCCATGTCACTTGCGAGTGGCGGGACGGGTTCGGCGGGGGTATCGCAGAATATCAATACCATATATCATGCGCCAGCGAGCTTGCGAGTATTTTCTTCTTCTTCTTCTTGGCGACTGGTCCCTGAAACGGGTACGTGACGACAGGGGTGATAGACTTAGGTTGATCAATACGAGCACGACGGTCGGGGGATGCGCGTGGAGTGGGCGAATCGAAGTGAGTACCCTCGTGATCGTTTTACGCTGCAGATTTCGGCAAGGATTGAGATGGGACTGTGTATATAGATATGGGACGTGACGCATTGCCGGCTCGTCGCGTCTGCCACGCAGGTCAAGATGGAACCGTCGTCATCGAAACTGTAACCCCATCCGACGGGTTGAACGGTCGCGAGCGGGAACTCGTGTGGTTCTTGATGGCGTCTGGGCGTTTCAGAAGTCGGGTACTTGGATGGTTGCACGTTGGGATCTTGAACTACTGGATGATTGGATTATCCGGGGAGGGTCACTGTCCCCCCTGGCATCTTCTATATCGGAATGTTCTTGAATGATGTTCGCGATGGTGCCGGTTTCTAGATCCAGGCTCACCCTGAGCGTGTACAGTAGCCTTCATACAAAGACTAGTGTCGCGGGATGGCGGCATAGCAACATTCTCATCCCAAATGGTACTTGAGATAAGATAACTCGGGGGTCCGGCTCTGAATCGGACTTGACCGAGCCCGCATAGACCACCAACTTCTTTGATATCACTGATCAGCAAGGGAACCTGCCCTGCCAGTGGACCAGGCATGGGCATGAATGTCGACTTGCTGGAGACGTGTCTACTCACAGGACGATGGGATGACCAGCTCTCTGCTTCCCTGGACACACACCCTGCGACGAAACTCGCCAAAGCCGTCCTCGACGGCGACTTTCGAGCCGTGCTCACATCGACGTACGCTCGGGACGTTTTCAGAGTGCATCCCGCTGTCACATTTGACGAGCCTTACGAGCGTCTTTTCCAGTGGACCCTCCCCGGGCCGTCCGTCTCCAGTGACGCACAAGCGCAGGAACTCATCCGCCTCATCCTGGGTGTGGCCTGTCTCCACGCGTTCGTCCAAGCGAACTGGACGGGCCCTGACCTCAACGTGACGCCATCGGAGATCCTCGTCTTTCCCGAACACGAACACCCACCCTCCATCTCAGATCCCCTCCTCAACTCAAAAGCCGTCGCTGAACTCGCCTACGGTGGCGAACCCGCGTATCATCTCGCCCAATCCGCCGCCTTTCTCCGGTTCGCGCAGATTATATTTAATGTTCCGCATGCGCAGTTGAACTATATGCCCTGGTGGCGCTTGAGGGTGTCCATCGTTCACGAACAGTTACTCGACGAAGCCGTCCCGTTGCCGTCAGACGTACTCGGTTCTCTAATCCCTCTCACGGAGCGCATTCTGTCCGACCCTGATCTCGCTGGTCGTCTCCAACTTGAGCAGGGTCTCTTGGAACACATACTCTCTCACGACATGTCCGCCGCGGAGTACTTTGTTCGCGCTGCCCGTGCGACGGGGTTACAGTATGAGCTCACAGGCGCATTGGGAAAACGCACAAAGTTCCAGCAGAATGCCCTGTCCCAGCTCGTCCTTCTCGCCGAAAGCAGAAGGCGAGAAGATGATGTTCGTGAGCACTCCTCCGCCGATCCTAATACCTCCGTTGGACCCGTGAACGGGTCGCACTCCCAAGACGACGGATCAGAGGAGACCAATATTAAACCTAGTCTCCCAGAGACCCTGGCATTGAATGACGACACCCTCCTCGAACAAACTGAATTCACGTCGTCAAACCCCTCTACGGCGGCCCTGCTCCGTCACCTGGATCCGTCTTCACAGCCCCCTTTACACCCACTCGACCAATGCATCCTCTTGTCCTTGTGTCTCAACGTGCGCAATACATCGCCTTCGCACGGTTTGACAAGCGAGCAGATGTCTCCTTACGTCGCTCGGGTCATATCACATCCCAGAAACTGGTCCGTTCACACCATGGCACTCCTCCTCCGATCCCGACTCGAATCGACTCGCACACGGACCGTCGAACGTTCCACGTTACAGCTCCAAGCGCTCGTAGATCAGATGCCCACCGCGGATTCAGAACTCTCCGAAAGGTTGCTCTACTTCCACTCGATCCCCTTGCCCAGTAAATGGGAAATGGAGCGTGAGCTCGCGTCGCGTTATCTCTCCATCGGCGTCGTCAAATCTGCACTCGAGATCTTTGAGCGGCTGGAAATGTGGGAGGAGGTCGTCAAGTGCTGGCAATCGATGGAGCGTCGCGATCAAGCGATCACCATCGTCTGTGATCTCCTCCAAGGTCGAAAAGAAGAAGCCGACAGCGTCATCTCCAAAGGAAAAGACATTTCCTCTGCCCGACGGACCACCCTAGACAGCACGAGAGAGGCCAAGCTGTGGTGTCTCCTGGGAGATCTCGAGCCCGAGCAAGCTGTCGCGCATTACGAGCGTGCGTGGCATTTGTCAAAAGAGACATCGGGTCGTGCCATGCGCTCGTTGGGCGGGTATTATTTTGCTCGCGGAGAGTTCGCGAGCGCTGTACCGTGCCTGTTGAGAGCGGTGGCCATTAATCCACTCCTATCCCGACCGTGGTTCATCCTCGGTTGCGCGTACATACGGATGGAGGACTGGGAAGGCGCACGAGACGCATTCAGCCGATGTGTCGCCATCGACGACGAAGATGCGGAGAGCTGGAATAATCTAGCGACTGTCTATCTCCGCTTAGACGAGACGCGCAAGGAGGTACCGAAAGTAAGTTTTTCGCGACCGCGAGAGGGGGGCGAAGCTGATCATGACGCGTTCCTGTTCAGGTGTCCGTCTCGTTCTCGAACAAGACGCTCGCCTTTCGGGCGCTCAAGCGGGGCCTCAAATATAGATACGACAATTGGCGCATGTGGTGCAATTACATGATCGTCGCCGTGGACGTCGGAGAACTTTCGGAAGCATGCCGTGCACAAGCTCGCATCGTCGAAGAATGTGCGGCCAAGATTGGCGCGGAATGTGTGGACGAACAGGTTCTGGCGCGTTTGGTAGATGCCGTGACGAGGACACCGGACGACCCTGATCGTTCCGCCGCCGCTGACAGTGCAAAAGACACCATACGAACACGTGAGCAGGATGACGATGCTGTCACCCATCCGAACCAAGGACGTGGATTGCTTCGGCGCGTTTTGGATCTCTTTGAGCGGACGATTTTACCTCGCGTATCCTCTTGCGGGATCTTGCGCGCCTATGCGCGGCTGCTCACATGGCAAACCCGGTGGGAAGACGCACTCAAGGCTTATCTGGACGGTTACCGTTGCGGTACGGCCGGGACGTTCGAAAGGGGAGATACGGACGTTGAAAAGTGGCGTGAAGCCGTGCGCGAGGTCGAGGACGTCGTGGACGTTCTCCGAAATTTCGGGCCTCGGGTGCAAGGGTTCAATTGGAGACACCAGGGACGGAGTGTCGTGCGGACGTTCGTCGGACGATCAAATGATTTCGAAGACGAACCAGAGTGGTCCCGATTACTAGAGATACAAAACGAGCTTCGGAGTGCGGAGTGAGGAGTAGGACATGACGGTGGTAATATACGATAGATCATGGGCATGAAAGGAGATAGCGGTTCGACGAGAACGACAAGGTTGTTTTTTTTTGAAAGGGTAAAACACGGAAGCGTGGAGTAAAAACAGAAGCAAAACGATGACGGCGCCGGAGGGACAGCGTTTCACAATGACCGGCGGTACACGTTCGAGCGCACCACCGGATCCAAGTGTATACTATAGCAAGCATGATGCGAAAGAGGGAATCAATGTACGGCCTGGGCTCACAAATGTGTGTATGTAACTGAGGGGAATATGACGGCGGAAAAACAAAACAAAAAGAAAAAAAAAAAAGAGGTCTAGGGTTGCCAATTCAACGCCATAGCCATGCGATTGAGGGTAAGAGTAGTCAGGATCTCAGTCACGATGCCGAGACCGGCATGTTTGATAGTGATCCGCGCACTGAACACGTCCTCGGGTTGACTGAGTTCCCAAGTCGCGACGGTCGTCCGCCCATCGACGCACTGCAACAAGCCAACAAGTCAGCACGCGCACACAGAGGAGCCAAAAAAAAAAAAACGAGGCGCCTACCTCCATTTTTTGTGGAAAGATCTTCCACTTGAGTTCTCTCCCATTCTGTGTCGTAAAATAGCGTGATCTAAGTATTCACGTCAGCCTTTTCACACTCGTGCCCATTGAACCTAGACCTCCCCTCCCTTCCGGTCATCTGACACGTGGAGGGCGAGAAAGAATGACGAGAGGAACGGAATGGGGAAGGCGGACATACGTGCTGCCATCTCTCTTTTGTCGGATATGATGTGCCATCGGGACTTCTTTTCCATTTCCGTACACAAGAAACCCGCGGGCCTTGTTCGGGCCGAAATAGAGGTAGGCATTGTTCGGGCCCATGATGCCGGGGTGTTGTTGACACCATTCCGACTCTCGGGCGACTTGGACGACGATGTTGGGGCGTTCGTGGACCTAATGAGAGGGGGGGGAGGGGATCAGACGGGTGGGAGGTGGGGCTAGACGCCCAGGGTGGTTAGACCGACCGTTTTCCTACGAATACGAGATGAGTCGGGTGAGCGGTTAGAACGCGGCGAGTGAGCACGTACACTGTGAAGGCGGGTCTACTTTCTAGATCTTCGAATCGGTGTAAGAAGGGGTCGTCACCGAACTGCAAAAGAACGTATGCAACGGTCATTCTGAGGATGGGGAGATGGGAAGGAGAGAGAGGACACGGGACGGGTCGGCCTTTTCACTGAACAAGGGACTCTCGATCGGGCAAGTCTATCATGCAGCACTGCCACACAAGAAGCCCACGTGGTATCCGAAGCATGCCACGTGGGAGCGTGGCATGACCAGTGGATTGGCTCCTTCCGGAGTTCCAGTGCGAGTTTCAATATGCCGCGTGATTTATTTTATTTTATTTTATTTCCGAAACAAAATCGTCATTTTATCTGACAAATCACGGCGCCAAGTGCTCGTCCGTCTTCTTGAGGTGAGTTCGAGCGACATTTAGTCATACACTGGGTAACAAGGGTCAGTCGTGATCTAAATCACTGCGTCTGCCATACCGTGAACGATACCTGGCCAAGCCCATCATGATCAGCCAACGGGTTCGCCACCGCCGAAAATAACGCACCATAGAACAGGGTCCAGACGAGAATAAAGGTAAAAATATTGTCTTGACCAGGGTTGACCAGTTCTCCAAGACCGCCAGACAGGTATTTTGCCGGCTTCCCCTTGCAATTGATGGCGTAGATCACAAACGACGTCGACAGCACGGAGAGGGCGAACAAGGCGAATCCGTGCCAGTTCTCCAGACCGAGTATCCCTGCCACAGCGCCAGCAAAGCATGAGGAAAGGAACTTGACGGACGTGAGGGATTGGTTGTGCAGCATATTGGGCGCAAAGACCAGCCCGGACGCTGGATCAGAGGGCGACGCCATCGGACGCTAGTTTGAATGGGTGATGGGGGGAAATGAAGTTGCGGGTCCCCCGAGCTAGAATTCCCACGATGTAAAATACCCCTATCACTGCGATATTTAGTAGCCAAAAAGGCACAGAAATGCAGGGCCAAGTCGGCGGCCTTGTAAACGACGGCGCAGCCAGATGGCCACACTGAGTGACGTTACACTATGGCTGCGAAGAGTCCATGGATGCAGGGACGACTGCTAGCCATATGGCATAGAGTACGGCCCTTCCTTGAAAGTACCGATATGAAGCAAATCTTGTGCAACGAACGAGCCAACTGACACCGTCGTCTGCCACCGATGGCGCGTACAGCGGCCCCGGTCCATTCGGATGCCCACCAAGACATTCAACGGTTGCGAACGTTTCCAGGAGTTCATACATCAGAACGAGAAACCCGTAGTAGAATGGTAGCATGAGAAACCACAGAATGGACCCTCTTCACTAGTCACTCCCTCACCATCCCGATGTTCCGGGCGCAGTGCACCCAAATCGGCAAGTCAGCGTCAAAGACCCACCGCCGTCACAAATATTTGTCGCGCGAGTTCCTCTCATCGCCATCCTTTGATCTCCCATCAACGCTGGCACTGACCCATCCAACGCTACCCCTCACCTTCGTCCCTCCATCATGTGTAGGATATCCGATGGTCCAGCTATCAAAGTCGGCGTGGTTGGCGCCACAGGAACAGTCGGCCAGCGTTTCATCACCCTCCTCGCAAACCACCCATGGTTCACCATCCACGCCCTTGGCGCCTCCGTCCGATCGGCTGGAAAACCCTACTCGAAAGCCACAAACTGGAAACAGACAACCCCGATACCCGCCATCGTGAGAGACGCCATCATACACGAGTGCCACCCCGAGCACTTTAAAGACTGCTCCATCGTCTTTTCTGGCCTCGATGCGGACGTCGCCGGCGAAATAGGCAAGCACCCGTTACCTGCTTCTCATCTCCCACCGCCCTCTCCGGCTCGCTCGCTCACGTTCACTCTCTTTCCTTTTTCCTTGATAGAGGGCGCCTTCAGAGCAGCCGATCTCGCCGTCTTCTCAAACGCCAAGAATTATCGACGCGATCCCTTTGTCCCACTCATCGTCCCCCTCGTCAACACCTCCCATCTCGCCATGATCACTCAACAACAAGTCCTCCATGTTCCCCCCCTCAAAAAGGGCTTCATCCTCACCAACGCCAACTGTTCCACGACCGGTCTCGTGATACCCCTCCGCGCACTCGAAAAATCCTTTGGCCCGATCGAATCTTGCATCGTCACCACGATGCAAGCCATCTCCGGCGGAGGTTATCCCGGCGTACCCAGTCTCGACATCATCGACAACGTCGTACCCTACATTGGCGGCGAAGAGGAAAAAATGGAGTGGGAGTCCCTCAAGATTCTCGGTAATCTGGTGGATGGGGACGACGGGGTGAAAGCGTTTGATATGCGCGCGCATCAGCCTCTACGCGTATCTGCTTCGTGTAATCGTGTCCCCGTCATCGACGGACACTTGATGACCGTGTCCGTCCGCTTCGCGCGAAGGCCACCTCCGAGCCCACAGCATGTGCGTGAGGCGCTTGTTGCGTATACCCCCGATGCACCGGCTGGCCCTTCTACACCTGTGCATGCCATATTCGTGCACGAAGAATCCGACCGCCCTCAGCCGCGCTTAGATCGGTATTACCAGGATGGTGCGGGGGTTTCTGTAGGCCGAGTACGGCAATGTCCTGTCCTGGATGTCAAATTTGTCGTGCTCGCCAACAATGTCTCTATCGGTGCTGCAACAAGTAGCATCATCAATGCGGAGCTGGCAGTTCTCAAGGGGATCGTCCACTAAATGTTGTTGCGTGCTGTGCGATTAGTGGGAGTGTGCGTACGGGTTACAGTATCTACTACAGTTGGAGGCAGAATCTAGGTCAAACATACGTAGAGCAGGATTTGGGATCAAAGCGGATGTCGATCAAAGATAATGGTATGGTACTGCAGAAATCTATTATGGCGATGTGCCAACAGCTTGCTGTTGGGGATACGATACCTGTGGGAGGGAGCAAGCATTACCCCGTTCGTGAAGAGCGGTCGCGCATCCGAACAAAGGTGTCAATTAGGCTCATCATGTTGCCAATACCCTTTTCTTCTGGGAGCCAATCGCCATTGTTGACACAGAGAACCCTCATCCGTTCGTGGTACAGCAGGTCCGGAAGCAGTTTCGGTGTAATCAGGAAATATTGGCAGCTGTCGGGCTTGCAGGTCACCTCGACCATGGAGTTATGCACCGCACGTTCTGCACGCTGGTCCATTCCCTAATAGGACAGATTGATACGGATCAGTCGTCGGCGGAGGAATGGACGTACCTGGTTAATCTCATCCACCAAGGAAAATGGCGTTCGTGCTTCTTCTGTCAGACTCATCAGGTAAAGAATAGTCGTCAGGGAACGCTCCTAAAAGAATGGCATCAATATGTTTATCAAGATCAAGATTGAACGCAGCCTACTCCTCCAGACTGCCTCTGGCCAGTCAGAAGCTGCAACTTCTCCTTATCACGGAACTTTACGAGGATGTCAATGGCCCACTTGTCGTAGTCTTCATGTGGGGTGATCCTGATCTCGCCAGCACAACCGATCCCTGTTTATCGCATAAGGTGTGGAGCAATTGCTCGAGAAACCAAGCTTACGATCAAAGGCAGAAGAAAACTTCTTTCCGATGCTTTCCACGAGCCTTTCAAGGGCAGGTTGCCAATTGTCCTGTTCAGCCAATCAGAAGCAGATCTCTCGACTCAGTTGTGTGAAAACATCACGTACTCTGGCAGCTTTAATTTCCCGTTCCAACTGTTGACCAGTCTTCTCTCTGTCATGCAATGTCTTGGTAAGCTTGGCGATCTGAACATGAATTAGCAAAGGTCAAGAGTTAAGAAAGTGGCGGGACATACCTCTGCCTTTCTTTTTTCGTACTGGTCAATCACTCCTGGATTTGTCTGCATGATCATTTCTAAATTGGCTTGTTGAGTCTCGAGATCCGCCCGGAGTTCCTCTACTGTTCGGTCATGAACGGAACCATCCTTGACGGCGCTCTATCAGCATCCCGTGCTTCTCGAGAACAATAATGAACTTTAAGGTCAACGCACCACTTCCATTTTTGTGAATTGATCCTGGAATTCTTGGTCCATGCCCCGCACAAGTGTGACACTTAGATCCCGCTTTTCCTTGGCATCAGCTTTCATAGTGACGTAGGTTCGATGAGCTGTGCACATAGATGAGCATATGTCCGCGGAGATGACATGATGATTCACCTTCCTCAAACTCGGCAAGTGCTCGCTGATACCCTGCGTCTTTTCCCTGACATAGGACCTCAAGTGCGTTCTTGTTTGCGCCGACTTGCAGAAACTCAAGCCCACTACGTGTGGCAGCTGCTTGATCGGCAACGGCAGCATTAATGAGTTGCTAGACAATCGAAAACGTGTGAATGTTCGGCGCCAACTTGGCGCCAACAGTAAAACTGACGGTATACTCCAGGGAGATCTTTACGCGTTTCCTCGACAACTCGAGCAACCTCTTCTTGAGACGAGCCCGCTCCTGATCAGCTGAGGGTGCACTCTCTAACTCCTCGAGCTTATTCTTGCTGTTCACTACCGATGCCGGTCGCAACCCTTCGTATGAAATACCACCGAATATAAGGTGTTCAACGTACCAATCTTGGCACGTAACGTCGCCAGATGCGTCTGCGCATTAACCACTGTCTTTTTTCGATCATCAAGGGTTCCCTTCAAGGAAGTTTAGCCGAGTAATATCGCCGGGGAATGGAGAACACCTGACAAATTTCTTCTTATATTCATTTTCCTCCTTTCTGATCGTTCGTTCCTCTGCTGCGAGGGTATCGGCGCCCTCATTAATACCTTCAAGGGTTTGCCTCGCTTCTTGGATAGTTTGATCCAGTTGTTTTTTGATCTCAGGATCAACTGCGGCCCTGTAAGGTCATTTCATAGTGAGAAACCTCAAAGCAACCCACCAGCACTGCTAACGAGATTGCGAGCTGGCCGAACTTCACGTGTCGTGTTTTGCGCGGCACGTTTCCCGTATCGCGAGCGTTGGACGGCGTTGATCACCTTTCCGGCTATGAATGTGGCTCCGCCACCCTCTCCACGAGGACCAACACGCGAGACAGCCTCCATAGCACTGGCTACGTCGACCTTCGAACCGTCAAGGGCAATGGCCTACATGAAACGTATAAGTCAAATGCAAAAAGAACAGAGGGGCGACGCACCGTACGATGAAGATTTATTTCCCGGCTCAGGTACCACAACAAGCCATCGGGACAGGCGATTTTATTAATAGCATACGAGTCAAAACCCAGGCTCTTGAGCTGCTCGAAGAGTCAGAGGGATCTCTTACGGTAAGAGCTGGAACAGACCTCCTCATCGCTCATTGGTGGGCCGGCATGATCAACCTTGGGACGGAACCAAGTGTTGATTCTTGCACCCTTCCTTAAGCCCGCCTCGTTTGAGTCATTCAAGCAACGATTAAGTAATTCGTAATCTTCTTCGCATTGTGCGACAAGGGTCTTGAGAGAAAGGCGATTGTTAGGTATCACTATGGATAAATGCATCGATGGTCATCCACCTTCAGTTGATTGGCATTGAAGCAAGCCTCGACAGCATTCGTGAACCTCTTGTCAGGTACGTTGCAACAGATCATGGATGGTTCAAACACCTCCATTTTAAACCTACTCTGATTGTTGCGAAGCCATGCGACCGCCTCGGCGTGGTCCCGATCCCATGAACGAAGACCCTCGAGCTTCCGATGGCGCTCATCTTCCAATCTTTGTAACCTGACGCCATAAATAATGAGAGGATAGACCAAGAGCGAGTGCAAATCTCTTACTGGCCCATAGCTTCGTTGATCTTAGCTTTCTGGGCGGCCGATGCATCGATATTAGCCTTCTGACGCTCTTGGAGTTCTTCCATGCGATTCTTCGTACGGTTGTGATCCATGTTCAATTGACGCTAATTGGCGGACAGCGTAAGCGTCATCAACCGTAACGTTGTTAAAGGATTACAACGGACAATCTCATTATTTATTGCTTGCAGATCTTCCAGTTTAGGTGGATTATCGATCTCGCTCTGCATCTTCCTGGTCTGGTTTTCGAGGTCCTTGGTTTTCTTTGCGCGGTCTTTCTCGGCACGCTTCAATCCAACAAGCTGGTTAGTGACTTCCTCAGCCTCGTTCTCCTGCCAGGAATTGAGCATATGTCGCTCAGAAGGAGGTACAAGGGAGACGAACAAGCTTATCGCTTTCATGCCATCTTGTCTTCATTTGCTGGAACTTTGCCTTGGATGCATTCTTCTTTTTCTCCCGAGCCTTCTCAAATTCCTTGTACTGAGCAGCTAATTGTCTATACAGGGGTTACGCGACCGAGTCCCCACGAAGGAAAAAGCAGACTCACTCGCGCTTCGCGTGCACAGGAGCGTTTTTATCCCGAAGTTCTGCGACACGAGCATGGAGTTCACGCTGGTGTTCCTTAGCTTGTGCATAGCGTTCCTTTGCCTCGTGGTACTCGTTGACAGGGATCAAAACTCTCAATACAGCGATCTGGGGAATATTAATACAACGGAGGTCGACTGCAAAGGAATCGAACATGCTTCTTTCTCAATCCGCATGCGCTCTTGGTAGCGTACTACGTCTCGCTCGAGTTGAGCATTTCGTTCCTCCATTACTCTGAGGGAATCTTGTCCCTCCTTTATCCGCTGTGATGACCGTATCAACAAACTCAACGAATCTTGGTTGGATGGGTATACACCACCTCTTGTACGGCTTTGAGCTCCTTGCCAGAAGTAATGAGAGTATCATGCCACTTGGCTAAATGAGTATCACCCGCAGCTCGCTGAGTCTCCCTAAGCAACTGCTGGGGAGTCATCTGTGCAAACTCGGAGACTTTGTCTTGAGGGAGAAAAGAACTAGAGATCGCATATATGCACTCAGTATACGAAATATCATCAGTTCACAAATCTCCATTACCAAAGGTTGCCGACTTGGACGTTTAACCTCGCCATGCGGCTGGATATTTCTTTACCAGTAGTCTGCTGGCCATTGAGAGTGAACGTAGACGACCTAGTCTTCGCACTGAGGTTGCGCCGAATGACGAGGTTCTGCTCG
>JBBPNB010000615.1:0-14666 GCA_038090635.1 Rubroboletus satanas
ATATTGCCCCCCTATTCCCCCGCTCCCCTTCCTATCCCCCCTCGCTTCTCCGCCGCCGATCAAGACTTCGAGACTGCCCAGGAGTCCTTCGCCACCCATCACCGACCATCCACCCCCTTCTCCACCTCGCCAGTCGGATCCCCATCTTCTACCCCTTCTTCCTCCCCACCTCCACTCCGAGAATCCTCCACCCCTCGCCAATCCCCCACTCCCAACGATGTCCAATCCCCTCGAACCCCCCTTTCCTCCCGCTCCAATTCCTCCTACTCATCCGCCCCTGGGTCCCTACCAACCCATCAATTCGCTTGCCCTGCAGAAGAAACTGCAGCACCTCCTTCGCGCCAGCGCACCCTCCGCTGACGAAATCGCTTCCTCCAGTCAAACGCCGTTGTCCGTGGAGCGATGGAACGAGCCCAAACTATCCCCCCTGTCTCCATTCCCCACCGAGATCGCTCCCCTCCCCGCACCGACGAAAACCGCGCTCCCTCCTCCAATACTCCTATCCTCTGCTTTGGCTGCGGTAACGAAGGACATATCCGCTCCGCTTGTCCAACCACCTGTTGCCCCTTTTGCAACCGACTCGCGCCAGGGCATTCAATCCTCCGTTGCCCCCATCGACGGTGCTCCTCTTGCGGCCGTCGCGGACATCTCATCAGCCGTTGCCCCAGAGTGGTCGGTCATCAACCCGGAGGAGGCTGGGAAGAGTGGGACGCAGCCGACACCTACGACTATGAAATCAATGCCGGGGATCAGTCTGGTCCTGACAGAGATTGAAGCATATGGTGAGTTTGTGGGAAGCAGGATGCTTTCCCCTTATGGGGGAGCTATTGTTACAACCCAACGGTCTCCGTATGATTATTACCCATTTTCATTCCCTCCAACTCCTAACTTCGTCCTACCACCTTTTCGTTCCCCTTTACCGTAAGCAGCCGACATACCAATGTCTCGGACTGATGTCAAGCTCCGTATTGGTTCCTTTTGATGTACCATTACCCCGGTCTCCGTTTCACCTCATGTTCTACACGAGGACCGGTATCTTTACCCTCTATCCAGACTCCTTAGCTATCGTAGTATGCCTCGCCTTCGCCTCGTGCCAACCGGTTTCCAGATGAATCCCCTTACAGGGATCTCTGGCCTCATAGCACTCTTGTACAGTATATAAGGACCCGACCATAGAACCTAGCACCCCAGCTAGTTCTACGTAAATACCACGTATCTCCTGGCGTTCCCCTCCATTGAATCTCTCTAAGACTCTAGGCTACTTCTGAGTGCCTACTGCTAGGTCTTGTAAATGCTATCGTCTCTTAGCATTACTAGGAGAACTGGTAACGTCGTAACATCATCCCTAATTTCCTTTTATATTCATTTCCAATTCCTGTACTCTATAAACAGACATATCTCGCCTCGGCATCTACTGTACTTAGGTAATGCCTTGTGTTCCCCTCACCCAGACAGATCTGGATCCTGATCCCAATCTCGCTCAATTAGTGCCGTTCCTTATATAGGTAGTTAGGGCCTCCCCTAAACTAACCAAAGTAGTATTTAAGTTCGTACTCCGCTGTACTTCCTTTCCCCTCAATCTTGATCTGTGCCATTCACCATAACAGTCTTGATCGCTGCAAAGCCTGATCGCCACTTCACTTCTATACTTCTGCTTCTATCTCCGCATCTTGCGATCAGTCCTAGCCTGAGGTTAACACCCAGCACCTAAGCCTCAGTCCTAGAAGGGTACTGTCCCCTAGGCCTAGTACCACCCGTTGGGAGCCAGCGTGCTCGACCTTTCAGTGAAGGACCACTTCATACGCGAAGTGCTACGTGGACAGCCCCACGTATACGTCAGGCTAGTGTAGGTGCTCCAGAGGGAGAAGGCTAGTGCACTAGACCTCCACCGGTCACTGCTCTCAAGCATCCGGTGCTGTCACCTTGGGAGTTCCCATTCTTCCCTAGTGATACATGTTGAGAACCAGCCCTCTCAACACTCATTCTCCAAGCCAACAGGAGACTTTTCCAGCACACCACTGCGGTCAAGATTGTTATGGTCCCGTGTAACAACAACTGAGGTGTATTTTAGTAAGAAAATGGTATATATGTATGTATTGTGGGCAGAGGTATACTTGTATTATGTCATATGTAATATCAGATAAATAGTCCAAGTAAAGTAGAAGCTGATTTCAAATGTTTCAAGTTCGGAAGAGCACAGGAAAGTTCTGGAATCAGTTCTGGAATGGTTCTGAGACTGTTCTAAGATGACAATCTCAGAACCCTCAGAAGAGCATGGGAAAAAACCTCAGAATGCTTCAGAGTGGTTCCAAGTCTGTTCTGAGTCTGTTCTGAGATGACAATCTTGGAACCCTCAGAATAGCGTGGGAAATATCCTCAGAAGGCTTCGGAATGGTAGAGCCAGAATGTCAACTCAAAATGGTGGTTCTGGGGTCAGAAATGTTGGAATAGGAAAGACTCAGGGTTGGATTATTGTTGAATACTGTCAAATATCTGCAAAAGAACTTCAGTGTACTTCAGCATCTTTGTGAGTACAATCATAGACTGAATATTGTCTGGAATGGTACATACTGGAGAGTCACACACAGCAATACTCACCCACTTACTAAGTGAGGTATGGGGAATATAGTGATTCAAGATTAAGAGTTATTAGAACTCAGCTCAGCTAAGTCTCAATCATAAGTACATGGAATGTGTGAACTACCCATACTAATATGGGTATTGTACTCCTATTGTTCAACAATTCCCATTCCAATTAAAGTACTCTTGGATTTCACACTTGGTTGTAACTTAGTCATTTTGCAAAGTCATATTCACATGACTGGTGAACACCAGTCTAGTTCTCAGCAAAGCCTCAGCATGGGCAGAGCTTAAACTCAGCCCAAAGATCATAGCTTCAAAATAGTCTAAAAATAGCCAAAACATAGGCCCAAAAAGCCCAAAATAGCCTATTTGAGCATACCTAGTAACTAAGTAATTACTACATAGTGTTATGTGGTCTATATAGTAACAGGCTTACTACCAGCTTTTTTTGTTTTTCCAGATGCATCTATTCTTTCTGTGGATTGCATGCAACCACATTCACACTATCAGTCTGCTGGGGGACACCATCCTTACCATCCCCTGGGTTACGCTTCCCAACCCTGCTTCACTCCGACAGGAGTCCAGCCAGGACACCTACAAGGATGTGGATGACACATTTGTACATATGAGCAACATTTCCAAGCACCACCATGTATAACACCTACCTCACTCCAGCTAAACATGAACTTGCCCAGAGTAGCTCTGGATAACCCGACGACCCTTGGCGCTGCCCCGTGAGGAGCAATTGACCATCACGAATGCAATTTTTTTTGTACAAGCATTATACCACAAATTGGACAGCCATCGGATGTACAAGAAGTGCATGTAGTCCAGTCATCGTTCAAGCTTGTGATAACCGCGGAAATGTCCGACTAGGCTGATATCAAGCTCTGTTAGACCCTGGATAAGGTTATACCTGGCTCACCTGTTGATATACCTTAACGCTCGTCGAACGCCCAAATTAATATGTCCCATTAATGCTCTAATAATGAGATGGTAGCACGCCTACGTGTGTGTTATTTCCCCGATGAAGAAGGGAACCACTCCTCGAGTTTCTGAATCATATCCTCAACCTTGTTCATATAAATATCGACATTCCGTGCCGTCTCCGAAGGTTCAGACGGCTGCGGAAACGTAGCACGAAAGTCATCCGCGAAGATCTCGTCCGTATCCCCTCGAGACAGCCTTGTGCGAGGGAACCAAATTTGGAAACGACCACCGAAACAGGAGTTGAGAAACATACCCCTCGTCTTGAGATGTCTCCTCTCGCCTGGTCTCCCAGTCCATGACCAGCTCCATCCATTCCTGACATTCCACTTTGAGTTGTCCAAAATACTCTTTCTCGTCGTCGTCGAGATCAACGTGGAAGAGTGATTCGGAGGGCTTGTCGACGCCCTGTATCGACCCCGGGAAGAAATCGTTGAGTCTTTTTGCTAGAAGACACGATTCAGGTGCTGTCCACAAGTGATGGATGTACTATGGCGCCAAGTCACAACGTCCGTTCTGTCAACAGCGTATCCGTATAACCAGATGCAGTGGGACAGCTCACGAGTTGGATGAGGCTTCGCACCAGCACGATGTACTCCCTCCGTTGCGCGTCCTTCTTGTATAAGAAACGCCGTAGCGCGCGGATTTCATCTGCTGCGAGTAATCTCACGTCCTCTTCGTGACCGCACGTCTTTTCACCCTCGTAATACTTTTGCCATTCGAGGGCTTCGTCGGATTTGAGAGTGGCGAACCGGCGGAAAGTCTCGATAACAGCGAGGAGGTTAAGCAAGTCAGGGATTTGTCCAAGAATGATGGACGGCGAGAGTATGTTGCGCGCGGCGTAAAAGACGAGGGAGGGCGGGGGTGTGGAAGACGCGTTTGTTGACGAGAGCGTGTCGACGTGATCTGAGGGCGGGTGGTGGTCAATGTCGAAAGCGGGTGGTAGTGGTGGGTGGACGAAACCATATATTTCTCGGTGGCCATTGACGCTGTATGGCTCATTGAAGCTGATGGACGATGTGAGTTCCTTGAGCTTGTCCATTCTAGCTTGAGGGTTCCTGGTATCCGAGTTTGACAGTCCGAGACTTCGAGTGTGGTTCAGGACAACCTTTGCCTCGACTAGTCGACCAACATCACAAGCTGCTTGACGTTCCCCACAACCAAGTGACGGTGGATGTCCACATCCACCTCAGCCGAGATGGTCCAAGTTGCTCAGTTCAAGTTGAACACGATGCCCATGTCACACGGCGATGCTTATTACAACCACCGGTTGGGCTCCCGGATTCGGTTCATGCAAACTACCTCGTTGACTTAGCACGAGGTTCGTCTTCGACCTACACTAACTTCTTTCCGTCGGCTGGGAACTCGAATATTTCAGCATCGAGTCCATCCATCGGATGTCCGCTAAGTGCCCGGTTCCAGGACGATGTGACGCTCGTAAAAACACCCTCAGGGCATCGAATCCCGTTGGGTCATTTCCGCCCGTTGGCGTTGGCGTTGGCGTTGGCGTCGGTCCATCGGTAGCTTCAACCGTTGGTAGCGTTCAAGATTCGGATGGCATACCAAACGTTTACATTGATACTCACACTGAAGCCTGTGACCTCAGTCTAGGACCCTGGACCGAGTGCGTATTGTAGGCAAAGGAGACGGCGGCAAGTGTGGGTCAGGAGAGTACATAGCTTCGCAGAGGCCTCGGTGCTCCCTCGAGGTCTCGTATGATCAGAACGACTATCTTCCGATCTCGAAGGTTTAGGTCTGGTTTGGGGAGACTACACTGGCGTTGGCGATGGTAAGGTCTATCCGTTTTCCACTGACCTCCCCGACAGGCGAGCAGACGTCAGAAGCATGCATATCGTTGGGTTAGCATCGTGAAAACGGTCGAATTGACTGTTACATGGAAAGTGGCCCATCAGACCCACCGATCATTGATCAGCGTTCATCCATACTCGTTCTGGTTATCGCCTATAGGTGCTATGCTCTCTAACAACGTTCATCATGTCCGATGCAAAATACACATTTACTCACTCGCGCCAACCCTTTCCTAAATTCCCGCAACACTATTGGAACTATCTAATTTCGATCGCGGTCACCCGTTGGTACTGTTTTTGAAAGAACTACTCATGGATTTCGTCTCGAGGCCATCCATCGGAGACGTGTGTACGGTACCGACGGAGTGTGGGACTCCGTAGGGAGAAATACTGGCCTCGTTTTGAGAGAAGATGACCAGGTACGTACATGTGATCAGGTCTTATCTTTTGGCTTAAAAGCTCGCTATATTACCCCGTTTGTAGACTTATATGTTTCCTCATTGAATGGTTAACGTAGCAGGACGAGTCCAAAATTCCGCACCTTGTGTTCCAAGAATGGATCAGATAGGAGATCAATCGAGAGTACGTTGTCTTCAGTAACTTCCCGACTCGTCAGGATCCGAATGGAATCACATCCAGACTCAGACGGAAATGAGTGTCGGAAGTCATTGATTCGGCTGACGGCGAAACGCAGTTATCATTGCAACATGTTGTACGTGATAGTTCTGCTTCGAGTTCCTCCTTATCTGATGAGATTGCGAACTTGTCCTGTGACTACTAGCGCGAAGTGAACCCGAAGCGGCACTTCGATGTGAGTTTGAAGGTTCTCCTGACTGGGTCCAGCCTCGTCTGACCCAACACGACCTGAACGGGAACGTTGGTAGAGCGCTGATACGAGTACCCGAAACCAATTCCGCCGGCCCAACGTGACATATTCGTAGCTGCAACTTCCGTCGGATCCAAGACCAACATACCCTGCGTACTTTCCACTGAAGTCCTTGGACTTGTGCTTCTTTGCAGGGCTACACATTGTGACTATTCGTCTTCGTATATTTCCGCTTACGAGTCAGTGGGATGTAAACATTCGTTACCGCTGAGCTGCTGGCAGAGGTTGGTGGGGTCCATCTCTGCTTTACTCGGAGCCTGACGAGGAAACAGCAATGGCGTAACATCGTGGAACAAAGTGTGGAGGGAGCGAAAAGCGGGTGCCGGGATGTGGAAGAGTAGAATATGCGTGCGTGGCCCGGAACGGACAATGAGCATACGTTGGCGTCGGGCTGGGCCTAGGCGTGTTGGGGAGCTATGGAGGATGTCGAACCCACTGGAACAGGTGACACATGAAGGGAGTGGCAGCTGTTCACTACTAATTCATTCATCACCGCTGTCCTATCAGTTACTTGAGCTGTGGACATAATCGTAGATTCATTGAAAAGTCTCAGTCGATGTTCTTCCGTGGAGAGAAGACCGAGGGCAACGGCGTTCGGTGGTGGTTACAGCTGAAGCGGCGCTCGTGTTGCTTTGCAGATGGGAAAGTCTTACTCATTTCTGTTCGATGTTGATTCGAGTTGTAGACGGACGGCAAGACGCGATGGTTGTGCGACGCCGTTCTCTGTTGTTGGCAGTATGCCTTTTCGGAGCCACCTCCCATGGAATGGCAGCACCGTCCCTTGATGTCACCCTGACTAGTGGAACATTCCGTGGTGTCGCCAACTCAAATGGAACGGACGCTTGGCTTGGGATACCTTTCGCTCAACCTCCTATCGGACCCCTGCGGTTTAAAGCACCCCGGTCGATAATTCAGCCATTACAAGGCATCCAAGATGCTTCGCGATTCGGGGATGCCTGTCCCCAGCCACCGTCATCGATCCTCGGCGCCAACACGAGTGAAAACTGCCTGTCCTTAAATGTATGCTCTATGGCTCTCGAACGTCTTGTAAAATGGCCATGAAACCGTTTCGTAGGTATGGCGGCCAACAGGAACTTCGACAGTCGTACAACTTCCTGTGATGGTTTGGTTCTATGTATGTCTGTTTTTAACTTTACTGCATTTTCTTTACGAGCTGGGAGTAGGGAGGAGCGTATACTATCAAGTCAGTCTCTACTGGGTGAATCTTCGTCATAACGTTTCCACTTATAGGTTCCGTGAATAGTGCAGCTTCCAATCCCTCGTATAACCCCGCTAGTGAGTTTATTCTTTGCTCTCAACAATATGATTCCACCATCTGCTCCAGGGATAATCAATTTGAGCGTGGCAATTGGAAAACCGATCGTTTTCGTTTCTGTGTGGGTTCAGAGGCCGGTTTTCTGCACTGGCGTATGCTCATCCATGCAGGAATTACCGGTCGAATACATTTGGTTTTGTGAGCAGTTGACAACATGGACATACTGGAGAACTGACAATAATTAACAGTTGGCGAGTGCTGATGTTCCCCCTGAGGATCTCAATGCTGGTCTTTTGGACCAGAAAGCAGCACTTGTATTCATACAAGAGAACATTGCGCAGTTTGGTGGTGATCCGTCCAAGGTACTGACTATTTTCCTCTGCTATCCACAACATGCTGAACGTTCAATCAAGGTCACAATCTGGGGTCAGGTAGTTATCTTTCATTCCCAAATTCATACCTTCTCATGATGATGCCTCCTAGTCTGCTGGCGCTGGTAGTGTCGAAGCACAAATTCTGTATGCGACTGAACCTGCCTTGTTTCGTGCCGCCATCGCAGATTCGTCTACTGGACCCTTGTGAGTCATTATGGAAGAGATGACAACATTCGTTTGCTCAATCAATCCCATTGTCAGCAAGAATGCACCATATGCTTGGCAGTATGACAAACCAGGGATGCCATACTCTCGTCTACTGGCTGCAACAGGGTGTGCAACGGGATCCGGTTCAGTCCAGTGTTTGCAGCAAGTTGCATATGAGGTACAGTCCTTTTCGAGCTCGTGGATGAGTGATTGTGACTGAATGGTTGTGGAAGACGCTCTTGAATATCAGTAATGCAATGATCGCCTCCACCCTCAATGGGCAATTATGGGAACCTGCGATTGGCCCTGCTGGCAGCTTTGCCCCAGAAAGACCCTCGCAGAGGATTCTGAGTGGAAACTATCTCCATGTGCCCTATCTTGGAGGAACCAATGTATGTGCTTGCCAATTGGATGTGATATTTCTAGCATAACATACCTTTGTCACAAAGCTGAATGAAGGAACACTCTACAGCCAGACGCTTTATAACCTGAGCTTACCTTCCTCTGAGCAGACGTCTGCCTTCAACAACTGGATGTACAAGTTGATTGTGGATAACTTAACGCTGACACCAACCATCGTCGCTGGCATTGACAACATCTTTCCTGTGAATGACAGCACATATGGTGGGGCATGGCACACTGGCGACATGCTTTACGACAGAGCGGAGTCGTGGTACACAGACAACATGTATCTCGCACCGAGACGTTTCTTCTACGACCATGGCGCATCGCTGCAGCCGATGTGGGGATATTATTTCACTGAGTTTATCCCGGGAACTTCACCTGCCCTTGGTGGTGAGTTGATGCGAATCAAGCATGCCATTGTTTACTGCATTCTCTGAACAAACGGCAGTATACCACGCGTCTGAGCTATTGTTCATCTTTGGCCCGGTCCCCGACACCATGGAAGCTGATTTTGCAGAACAGATGACAGAATACTGGATCAACTTTGTCCATGACATGAATCCGGGCCGTACGTCCATCCCCCCCATATTGCACTTTCGAATCGTGATTCACACCGAGTACTTTTTTCAGCAAATTGGCCACAGTATGACACGTCCTCCAGATGTGTGATGCAGTTAATGCGGAACAACATCACGCTCATTTCTGATAGTAAGTCATGCTCCGTGTTGTCATGTTCCCCGTTCTCGTGATCAAGGCGGACCGATCGAACTATTGTGTAGACTTTAGCATCGTCAGGACGGATTATCTCAATTCACCCCCTGTCCTTGCCGCGTTTGAGAAATGACCGGGCATATGGATTTATGGTGCTTTTATGCTTTGCACTATCTTTGATCAGGGACTTTGCGCGCTTTCGTCGTCAGACCTCTCCTTTGAACACCTCCAGCAGTTGTCCTTGTATCATCAACGCCGAACGGTAGTGGACACCGTTATCCGCCATGCGTCATACATTGTTAGTCGGGCCTGAACGCCTGCCCTCGTATACAAGGACGTGCGATGGTATGTCGACGAACCGCGCAGTGAAGGGAGGGACTCTCCTCTGTATTCGATGGAGCTTGATCATCGGCCCACCAAACGTAGGAACATCGGTGTCGTCATCTGGGGTTACAATACCGATGCAAAAAGAAACCCGACCCCTACTCGGACCGCGGCACCAAAAGATATTCAACAACGTTTAGTTGGAGACGGCGCACCACACGAACATGCGTATATCCCCCATCACGATGGATGTGACGGTACAGAGGAACTCGTTTCTCGAAAGTCTCGTTTAGTATTTCCACGGGCAGAGGCACTACCCTGCACTCGAGAACACCGGTAGTTCAATGCCGGCTCGACGCGTTGTCCTAGTGCCCATGTCAGCATTGCCATGTCGGTCGGTAGGTCGTCACGGTCACTCACATGCCAGCTCGGGCTGCGCAGTACATCCTCGCGTACGGTCGGGATCGTGACGACGGGTACCATGCCAATGATCAGTCGCAGCTCCTAGGATAACCAGATCTAATCTCTAGATTCCGATCCGATCAAGGCCGATTTTGAGGGCATACCTGGGACGCATGGACGCCGTGAGGAAACGTTGGCGTCTCTCACCAGCAACTCGAATATGAAGATCAAGACGAACCTTTCCCTTATCGCCAGACTCGGGGGACGCTCGAGCGTTCGAGTCGGAAATCAAAACACGGGAGGCTCCGAATTGTATGTGAGCCTCGCAAACGACCTTCGGAAATGGTGGGCAGTAGAAGTATGGGACTATTATAAACATTCAGTCGATTATATATACCTTCGGGCGCTCCCTCGCGCAACATGACATGCAAGGAAAATCATGAAAGTGTAACGTATCATCATCAGAGTAACATCGTGTAACCAATACGATGGAGGGAGAAAATGATGATGGGGTATGAAGCTGAAAACGGAAACGGAAATGGAAAGAGCAGGGTAGTTATAGCGACACAACAAGTGTATGCGAATGTACAGTGAAACGTCCGAGATCTAAATCATTCGACTTTATCGACCATCATCATCATTACCACCACAACCACAACCGACGACGACGACGATAGGAAAAGGGAGGGAAACAGACAGTCACCGCGCCAGGAATCCCAAAAAGCTATGGGTGGCGGGGCCCACCACGACTCGACTGGTGGGATCGTTCGGATGCGCAGGCCGGGGGCCGTTTCCACGCAGGCTGACGTCTCGCCCTCGGTGCACAACTATGACACACGTAAGAGGGTGATCCGCCGTGAATCTTTCTGGTCTTGCCATGCCTGGATCATGGTCAACATTCGTCGCACAGGCGAATCAACGCGTTTCTAGAGCGTGAGGGGGGGGATTGCGAGAGGAAAAGGGATGAGAGTGATACGTACCCGTGTTTACACGTCAACCAGCAATGACTGCATGATTTCGGGTGTTCACTGCTGAAGACGCACCAGCGCGAATAACAATCTTGTGCCGTGTCCATGTAGACCAGGGACTGTGGTACCGCCCTGTCACTTCCCGTTTGAATGCAAGGATGGGGAAAAGGGTGACTGACCTCGTCTGATCCCGTTTTCTCGTTGTCGCGGAGGGACGCGTCATGGAAGAGTGGTTCGCTCTGGTGACATTGAGAACACGTGCGGATGGGGACGACAAAGTTACACATCGCTGACTCATACGATGAGCATCACAATTACTTGAATGAACGAATGAACAAGGGACGATACACACGGGACGATCCCAACGGACGCTGTTCCAACTCAAGTATCCACCGCAAGTACTGATGACAGAAGGGTATTGCGGAACAAGACGGGTCGAGACAAGGGAAAATAAAAAGGCTGCCCAAGCACAGCTTATATCCGATGGGGTTGTGGTCAATTTTTGTGGTGAATCCACGTCCGTCTAAGCATAGGAGGTCATTTCACGCGGTGCACTTTTGCTTTCTTGGCCGAATGGGGACAATAGGCACCAGCAATGGCTGTTCCTTGCACAGGTGTGTATAGACCGGATTTGGGTACGAGTGTGGTGTTGCCTTGGATAAATCCGTGCGTGTGGACCAATGCGGGGGAATCCGAATGAGGGGACGCCGGGCTTTGGTGTGATGGGAAGCCAGGTCGTAATGATGTGAACATGCATCTTGGGGTATAGTCGACCTTCACGCTTCAAGCTTGCTTCAATTTGCCAAGCGAACGCCGCGAACACCGATACATTCGTCCGGCGGCGCGCGCAGCGAGAGCGCAGCAAAGCACTGAAAGGCAGCGTGTTGCCAAGGCCTTTGGGCTCCACGGAACCTACTCTCTCCGAGAGACGGGTCGAAGGGTAGGGACGTTTAAAACGGCATCAGACGAGCAGTGCCAGGGTAGATGCTTTACTCGTCGTTTTCCCCGTTTGAGGGTGTCGCTTTCAAATAATCAATGGCATGCAGATATCGGGCCACGCTGCAATCGTCGTCACTGAGTCACCGACTCCGAGTCAGCTGCGGAACTTCTCACCGGAGGTTGATGCACTTGAAACAAACCGACCGTCCGGCAGTTCCGAATTCGCATCGAACAGGAGGAAAGAAGAAAACAATGGTGTTGTGCCATAAACCCGTGACCTGAGTCACCATCTTCGAACCCCACAGTGGACATAATGGTCTCGCTGACGCGCCAACAACCACAAGTGCGACGAGCGGAATGAAGATAGACTAATCCCTGGGCAGCACGTCCTTTTTTTTTTTTCCTGTTTCATCCTAGAGTTTGCTACTAATCTAACGACCATTTTTCGCGATGGTTTTCAAAGCTGCAACAGGCCTAGCGGCTCTCTTGGTACGTCCTTTCTCTCAATGAAGCTTATATCACTCACCCATGTCACCCAAAGGCTGTCTTCATCTACCGCAGTGGCCGTGTTGGATGGAACCACTTCCTCACCTCTCCCGACCTCCCAGACGCCTACTACGTCGGAGGCAACTGGACCTCCCACTGTTCCCTCATCCAAGATCCCTCCTCCAACGACATCAACTTTTGCGAGGACATCACCTTTTGGGATCACCACGACGCCCACGGCGCGCTCACCAATCGCCTCGTCCTCCTCGGCTGCGACCCCAACCGGAAAGTCTGGAACACCGTCATGGGTCCCCTCTGGGATCCCAACCCGCGTGGTCACCTCTTTCTCTACCTCCCCAGCACCGACGCCGTCCACCGCCTCACACTCGAGGGATACCCCGCCGGACACGACTTCCACCCGCTCGGCATGGAGATCTACCCCTCTCACAACGGGTCCCCGTCCAACCTCTTCATCGTCAACCACGCACGCGCACAGACGACCATCGAGCAGTTTGTCCTCGATCCGGCGCGTCTCGCGGAGGCGCGATACGTCCGCACGCTCCGGTCGCCGTATTTCGTGTCCCCGAATGCGATCGCGTTGACGTCCCCGACGAGCTTTTATGTGAGCAACGATCACCTCTTGACGCGTCGTCTCCCGAACCCGATCGGGCGCGTCGTTCCCCTCGTCGAATCCATCGCTGGGCTTCCGCTGAGCTGGGTCGCCCACGTCTCTCTCCACGAGTCCACGCCCGGCCTCACCAACGACGCCAAGACGGACGCGGACGACTATACACTCTCGCATACCTTTGCCGCCCTCGGTATCTCCTTTGCCAACGGCGTCGCTCTCTCGCCCTCTCGCACCCACCTCGCCATCGCCTCCACCACGCTCGGCCTCGTCCACTTTTACACCCTTAACGCCAACACCAGCGCCGGCGCCGGCGCCCCCTCACTTTCCTTCTCACACACCGTCCCCGTCCCTTTCTTCCCCGACAACATCGCCTACGACGACGACGGCGCGCTCATCGTCACCGGCCATCCCCACTTCCCCTCCCTGATCGGCATAGCGGCGAACAAGACCGGGGCGACCTCACCCAGTTGGACCGTATCGCTCATGCCGCTATCTGACACGACGCAGTTCGTGGCAGACGGGGACGCGCGCGCACCGTTGTCGGCGTCCGAGTTTGTCCCTCCCGTGATGACGCACGAGGTGGAGACCCTTTTCCAGAGTGATGGGTCTGTGTTTGGATCTTCGTCGGCGACGTTGAGGGATGCCAGGACGGGTGCGATCTACGTCGCGGGGTTGTACGAACAGGGCATCCTTGTTTGTCGACCCTAGACGTTGTACACCCTTGATAACGAACACATCGAGACGTCGTTCAGATCATTTCACGGAGACGTACAAAATAGATTTATCGAGGAAAAGGGAATAAGAAAGCTATCATCCTCAACGAGAGGCATCAAAAGACATATCAAACTAGGTAGAACTAAGAGGTGCGAAAAAGGCTATCAACAAGGAGACATATAAGGGAGAAAAAACGAGGAAATAGGAACTTGGGTTGTCGCCTATGCGAGGATAAGGACGATGTACACCTATGGCGTTCAATATACCCTAGCACATCATTTAAAGAAAGATAACTGGACAGGCGAGGGATGGAGAGACAACGGACAACATTTCACAACGATTGTTATCAAAAGAAATTAGGTAGAAATGATCTGCGAAAAGGAAAACGTCAATCGAGGTTACGCGTGAGCACTCAAGAAAGCCACGCACACAGCGCTCATTCCAATCGCGAATGCCGCGACGCCCCAGGCAACCGACTTGGTTCTGGGTTCTAGTTGGAACCGCGATACACGCCGATTCGTCGCGATTTGCCGTTCCACGGTCTCGGGCTCTTTGAAGTCGAAACGCAATTCTGTCTTGTTTCCCTCGTCCTCCTCCCTTTCCCTCTTCAGCGGTGCAGGTGCCGGGGCCGTATCAGGCACGGATTCGTCCGTCTGCAGCTTCTGGGAATCACGTTCGGCTTTCAAGCGCTCGATCAACTCCTTTTGTTCCGCCATGTCTTGTGTCATGCTCGGCTTTGCAAGCTCGATCGTCTCCGCTTCCTCCTCGACGACGGTCTCATCCGAGCCTCCAGGCGTTGTCACCTCGGTCACACGAACAGCGCGGGCAATTCGCACTGGTTTCGGCGATCTAACGGAGACAGGCTTCGGAAGGGGTGCCGGACTCTTTGTGCGGGCGGACCGGCGGGGCGGTGGTAGACTACTACTCGACTGTTGTGCGGGAGGCTGAGCAGGGGCGGGGGCGGGGGC
>JBBPNB010000616.1:0-14661 GCA_038090635.1 Rubroboletus satanas
AGAACTGCCATCGCGAGCATCAAAGCATGGGACGGTACAAAGATTCTGAGCACCGACCGGGTAGGCGAGGTTGTTGGGGTGGGGAGTGTCGTGTCGAGGTATGGCACTGGTCAGTCAGGGGGATCGAGTATGGATCAAGTGAAATATTGGTCGCGCATCCGGTTTCAGTTTTCTGGAGGGGTGCGATGCAAATATCGATGTGCCTTCCGTAGAGATGTGGAGGTGCAACAGATGGGAGAAAGTTAGAAAAAAAAGGGGGGGAGAGAGAGAAAACAAATAGTGAATCCAGTATGCAGACGCTTACGGATAGATAGATCTCATAACCTGAACAAGGATCGATCTATTATACTGCTTCGCACCACCTGCATACGATACCTCACAGCTTACACAACGCCATGCCCTAACGCCCTCTAGATCCGCACCCACGATCGCATCTGTTTGGGGTGTCCAACTGACAAGTCTGACTTGGTCGGCCGGGGGCTTGAGGCCGGGCCTAGCACATCACTACAAGTCTGTTGGTTGGTTTTATACATTAAGAATGCCAAGTCCGAAGAGACAATCAAACTAACCCACGAACAAGCCCGTTACATTTCACCACATAAATCAGTGTGATCGCCGAAAGGTGCGTTGGCGTAGTCGCACCCAAGCAAGATAAAGCAGGAATGCATTACTGTCGGCGCGTCCGATGACGGAGCGAAACATAACTTTCGGCACGAATATTCATTGTAATGATAGATCCGAACGACGTGCTCCCGATTTGCCTCCGCATACGGATGACGGTGGCACGCGACCTTTTGAAGGGTATGCAAATATTCCGACGACATAGCGTTGAAGTGATACGAACTCACCGGGCAGGGCGTATCCCATAAGCTCAGCTCCGCATTTATTCATCCACCAGCACAAACTAAGAGATATTCCCATGGCGTACATCCCTACCTTCGACAAACCTGTGGACAGTAATTGAATCGCCTCGAACTCTGAGACCACTACCCACCTTGTCAGTATAGAGTTGAATTCTGGAGGAATGAGTTCGCGTGAGCAGGCGAGTCGTTCAAAGGCCTTCGGGTGCCACTCAGAGCATGCGTATATCGGCTGTCGTGTATCTTTGTCTCATCGGCGAGTTCATTCAAAAAAAACGATACCGTGACACCAGATGTGAATATTGAGTCGAGTATCTCTACAACGCAGAATATCCTGATTGGCAACGCCGCCCCCGGGAGAGCCGGCCCAACATCGTGTCCGATACTCCCCACTAGTAACCATATCACCCGGGCAGGAACGTCTTTATCTAACCATTGATCTTGTTCATTATACCCTCGAGATAGGCGCGTAGTGACCTTGAGCCAATCACTGTCAACGTTGTTCGGACTGAGAACGGCAGCCTGCTCACCTCAAACGGCGCAATGCGCTGACGACCGGCGGTCAATGCCCACGCGCGCCCGACAGATCGTCGGGTTCGGTTCGAAAGAGGAGCATACACATATCCATGGATGGAGGTGAGGCCCGGATGCCGAAAGCTTGTCGATGTAACCGCCGGCAGCGGGCCCGGACAGCCGAGTTCATTCGGTGCAATAACGGTGCAAAAAAGACACGTTGCACGCCATGCTTGGATGGATGTGGACGCGGGAAGACGGTTGTTGCAGCAAGGGGGACTCTATGTTGCGCGGTCCACAAGTTTCGCGACCGTCGAAAGGTTAGAAAAATTGTTATCGAAACCCGACGTTTAACGCTGTTTTCCGCGCCGAGTACAATGCACCAGCCAGCGCGCAGAGTCGACGAGAACGGATATCCAGATCCCGTGGGACCGAAGATATCGCCCAAAGGGGGAATGATGCAAGGAAAAGGTCAAGTAACCGCGATAAGGACAACTCGAGCGTAGACATAGTCGCGGAGCATAGACAGATTCTAGACGGGCTGTAAATCTGGACAATCTAAAGCATAGCTTTCGAGGGCCAATGGCAGTGTGATCTGCTTCCCGGATGCTGATGGTCCCAATGAATGAATGCAGTGTTAAGGAACCACCGGGGAAGTCATGGGGAACCATAAGATTTGCGTCGCGTGGTACTCGAATCCTTGAGTGAAATAATATCGGAAGTATTGCCAAAAAGCAGAGAAAGACTCACGAGCGCCGAGTTCCCGGATGGGGTCGGAGTACTATGTACATAGTTGACGAGAGAATCCGCTCGGCGCAGAGCAGCGACGCTAACCCGAGAAGGCAAGCCGAGATCCAGATCATGATTCGGTTACTTCTGTCCCCCCTTCATTTTCGACGTTGACAAGCACCAGTAGAACGGCACGAAAGAGTCCAGGGTCATCGCTGGAACTTGAATGCTCTGAAAAATGTACGGTGTGTTGGTGTGAGCCAGGGCGGTCAGTACGGGTCGTAGTACCCACTTTGTCCTATCCAAACATGGGTGTTCTCCAAAAGATAGTTCGGTAGAAGTTGAAGGGGGTAAAGTTCATTAGCGGAAAGTCGGTCCGATGGCACCGGGGCGGAACAGCTGACCTTTCTACTTCTACCCTTGCCAACCGAACGAATTCAACATTCCTCCTCAGGCTTTATCATTACAAGTCTACTTCATCAGTTCGCAGTTCGCACAAGGTGCAAATACGTGGAACGAGATCCAACCAGCTAGCTCAAGGCCAGAAAAAAAAGATGCGCTACAAAGTATGGGTGCGTCGTTCTGGCACGTTGAGAAACGGCCCGCTGCTGCCAGTCTTAAACCACTCGCATAAATAGACCTGGACACCAGAGGATCCTCTTAAAATTGCCCCAATAGCACCTGATCATGCTGGTTCGGTCCGTTCGGTCCGTTGAGCATCTGGAAAAGCTCGACCAGGGACGAACTCGGAGTCCCGCGCACTCTTTCGAGCGTCCCCCATTCATGTCCTCTCATCTTATCAAGCTGAACAACGGGGAGTCCATCCCGGCCATTGGTTTCGGTGAGCACGACTTGCGATGACGAGAAAAATCGTGTTTTCAGTGCTTGAAATCGTAGGGACCTGGCAATCCAAACCCAACGAGGTCGCACACGCTGTTGAAGCGGCACTCAGAGCCGGGTATCGACACCTTGACTGCGCCTGGTGGGTCACGTATGGTCTCTGGGATCGTCTACTTACCTGGTGAATGTTGACGATACAGGGCGTACGGCAACGAAAAGGAAGTTGGCCAAGGTTTGAGAGCATCTGGTGTTCCCAGAGAGCAAGTCTACGTATGTAACAAGCCGTTCGCTTACGGAAGGTCCGGGTTTTGCTAACGTTGCACTGTAGATCACCAGTAAACTGTGGTGCACGTACCACAGACGAGTGGAGGAATGCCTCGATCAGACGCTCGCTAATCTCGGGACAGATTATCTTGACCGTGCGCCCTGTCCCTGTTCATACTGCCGTTGGTGTAGTGATACCCTTTATTGCCTCCAGTGTACCTTGTCCACTGGCCGGTAGCATTAAATCCAAATGGAAACCACCCAGCGTTCCCGACGCGCCCAAATGGGAATCGTGACGTCGATGAGTCAAGGGATCTAACAGAAACTTGGAAGGATATGGAAGCGTTGGCCAAAAAAGGTGAGATACAGGGTCTGAACTGTCATGGTAAAACATGTGGAACATCGGCTGAAGGACATCACAGGCAAAGTTAGATCCATTGGTGCATCAAACTTCTCACAGATGATGCTCGAGAAAATACTTCCAACCGCAGAAATCATCCCGGCTGTTGATCAGGTTTGTTATTGATGCCCTTCGTGATCTGGGCTAACCCAAATATTTCGATCAGCTCGAGCTTCACCTGTACAACCCCCAACTGAAACTTTTGGACTATTTGAAATCCAAGACGATCGTCCCCCAGGCATACTCGCCTCTTGGCTCAACAAACTCACCCTTGTTGACTGATGAAGTGGCCACTGAGATTGCGAGCAAGTATAGTTTGAAGACATCTGATGTCCTGTTGGGCTATCTCCGTAAGGCCCTAAGGTCATCCACTCATTCGCACGCTTATCATGATCACGCATGGCATGGATTTTATAGTTGCCAAGGACGTCATTGTGCTCCCAAAGTCGGTCACCCCGGCCCGCATCGAAGCAAACTTTACAGGTGCTCTTGCTGCGTACAACAAATTGACACCTGATGACGTGGCGAAACTTGATGGTGTGGCAGCCAGTGGGAAGCAGAAGCGGTTAATCATGCCGCCTTGGGGTAAGTGATGCTCCCTCCGAAAACACCTGTCGAGCTTATAATTTGGCCAGGCATTGATCTTGGTTTTGACAACTGGCCAAACCCTAACCCCAACAAGTGAGACGCTTGGCTACGAACTCGGTGGCACTGATGCTCATGAAGGTTTGTGAGACTCGTGACACGCCTGTAGTTACCATAAGTACGTTGTAGTTGTGAACTACAGCCAAGAAACGACCCAAAAGGCAAGCTGAGATCGTTTCGGAACCGTTTCAGTTCCCCACCCTGGGTCGATTTCATACCCACCTGGCAATGTATCTCACGAGGTGCGGTCCAAGACCGCATTACGATCCAATACTCGTGCTACCGAGCATGGGGTGAGGTGAGGAGTCCATGGAGACAAGCTCGGCATGCGGGCTTGTTCGAGCCAAGCGGTCGGAATGCACTACCACCCTTCAGGTTGAGGTAGTACCTCGGAGGGTCGCAATCACCGTTTTTGCCATGTCATAATCCAGTTACCCTGTGAGCCCATCCGACGGTCCCATTCTGTGTGAGCTTGGCACGAGCTGCTACAGCTTAGCTTTACACTATGACTCATGACATGGATATAGGCAATCAGATGAGATTCCCTCGCGTTCCTAATAGTCCAGACTATACCCCGGCGCCAACCGGTCTCCCGAGGAAAAGTGACCCCAAGCAAGAACGACCCTTCTGTAACTTCCTTCTGCGCAGGTTCTCGGATGGGCCGACCCTCATAGAGTCGTCAAGGGATAACGTTACTGCCAAATTTCAGATCAGTGTGTCCCTCGAATGAGAACGCTTAAAAGTTTGCTCCAACGTTACCAACGTAATCCTTTAATAGGTCTCTCTGTTAAGTGCCATGTTTTATCCCCAAAATAATCGTTCACACGAATGACAGGCTTCCTGTGGGAGTCCACCGTACAGCTCGGATTCGGGAGGAGACAGCAAATGGCGTTAACGACGGTCATGTATTAATTGCCACGTTATACCAGTGCCTGCGCAACTCAATGAGCCGTTGTTGTCGTACTCACAAACCCCGCTGAACCTGACACCAAGCGACTTTGGCCCGCGGTGTCTTTTTGAACGCAGATTGGACGTAAAGGTCTTGCCTGAATTGGGCCCAACCGCATGATACGGAGCACCCGCTCGCAGGCGTCATGATCAAGATCACGATACGCCCATCAGATCCTGGAGTTAGAAGACCGGCTGGTTTCCTGGGCCTGTGGCCAGTGGCCAGTGAGAACGAGCTGCGTCGACTCACGAAAACGGGAATTACACGTCGCCAGCGCTGACAAAACGGGTCGCCAAAACGGACCAATCTGACTCGTCACAATGTGAAGCTCCGGTGCCCGATGTCGGATGTGGTGCTCTTGGGTGGTGGAATCATGCTTGCGTTATACGCCCCACTGTGGACTTTGGTTCCACCCTGTCCCGGCTATAAAGCACGTTCGGTGGGTGTTTCATTTGCCATACAACTTCTTCCCTTCCATCTTCACATCTTCGATACACTCAATTTACCATGCCAGTGTTGAACCACTCAGGGAATGTCCTTGACGAGGTCTCCGATGCCATTGATCATGGTGGGTCGGGGTGGCAATCATCAGTGTCGTCACTTACCTCCAATCCCTTATCGACTCGTCAGTCAATGTCCTGAAAGGCAAGGTTTGGGACGAAGAGTCAGAGTTCGTTGCCATAAAGGACAAGAACTCGTTTAGACAGTATGACAGTGCTTGCGAGCGCGTCAAGGCCTTTTACAAAGAGCAGCACGGTGGGTACTGCTCCCCCACGAGGCCATCATGATCTGAGTGTCACTGCAGAGAAACAAACGGTTGCATTCAACATCAAGGCGCGTGTTGATTTCAAGAGCCGCAAGCGTGCCCGCATGGGTATCTGGCAAGCAATGGAGATGCTCAATACCCTCGTGGATGACTCAGATCCTGACGTGCGTGCGTCATCAAAGGCTTCGCGCTCCACGCTCACATGCATTGCAGACCGATTTATCTCAAATCGATCATCTCCTCCAAACGGCAGAGGCGATCCGACGTGACGGCAAGCCCGAATGGATGCAGGTCACTGGCCTTATCCATGATCTTGGCAAGCTCCTGTACTTCTTTGATAGTGAGGGCCAATGGGATGTCGTCGGGGTAAGTTTGACCTGGCCGAAAGTTCTCAGCACTGATCTTACGTTACCAGGACACATTCGTAGTCGGGTGTGCTTTCTCAGACAAGAATATCTACCCGGAGACATTCGCAGGGAATCCTGACAGCTACGATGCGGTCTATTCTACCAAATGCGGTATCTACGAGTCTCACTGTGGGCTAGACAATGTGATGTTATCATGGGGGCATGACGAAGTAAGTTATCGATCATTGAGCAACACATGGTGCCACTATCTGACGCCTCTGGACATCAGTATCTCTATCACGTAGTCAAAGATCAGTGCACTCTCCCCGGAGAAGCCCTGGCGATGATCCGATATCACAGTTTCTACCCGTACGTCGCCTATAAACAGTCATTTTTCATTCCCTTATCTGACCGCCACATTGGCAGGTGGCATCGCGAAGGTGCCTACATGCATCTGACAGATGGCAAAGACGCCAAGGCACTCGAGGCCGTGCGCGCATTCAATCCATATGATCTCTACTCCAAATGCGACGAACCCCTTGATGCCGAAAAGCTGCGCACTTACTACGAGAACTTGATTGCCAAGTTTTTCCCTCCTGAACTGGATTGGTAGATTCTCTCCTATTAGATGTGGATTTGATGATAGAAGTTTCATTAGCTGATTAGGACATTGTCTATTCTATATCTCGAGTAGTACCACGTCGTCTCCATTCTTGTCTTGCACTTTGCACCTAACTTATCATCCATCCATTTAGTATATGCATACACTTGGTAGATCTATCTGGACACGTACGCTAAATCACAATTGTATTTTTTTATTTTATTTTTTATTTTTTACATCTTGCGTGATGATCTTGGAGCGATAAGATGGGATCATTCCGTGGAGTTCGCGGTGGAACTCCACCACACATTTGTTTCATTTCTGGTCCTTGACACAGACCACGGTCGACCGAGGCGTTGCAACTCATACTTGGACTTGTGAACGATGTCGGGTGGCCAGCAGACGCAATCCTTTTACTTTGACAAGGAATTCGTCGTGTTGAGCGACTGGTGCGATCTCCAGCCTTCAACGTGCGCTCGTACACGAAAGGTGACTTGAAATTTTCAGGGATGGCACGATCACGACGTGCGACTCCAACGATTGTACGCCCCCCCTCCTCCTCGGAGGACAACTCGCGCGCTGACAAGAATGATCTCTTGCAGACGTTACGGACAATTATGGGATGGGAACGCGTCACCGGATCGCGCTCAACATGGAGATTCTCGAGTTTGACAAGAGTGGAAAGACGAGAGGCAAATCGTTCAAGTACGTCTCTCATTCCTCGGATTCACGGTGATGCGGTTGTGGTCGGGCGGACGGGGACACCCCACCAGCCTGATGAGGCATGGACTCACATCCGCGGATGTGGCTCTCACACCCATCGTCTCTGCATCACGCTCACGGTCGTGGTAAATTTCGACGCTAGGGATGCATTCGAGCTCATGTTGGGGAGCGTATCCGATAATGGACATTCGCTAGAGGCTTGCAAGACGTATCTCACGACACCTATCGGTGTGTATACTCGACGTGTCGCGCGTCGGTTCAACTCTACAACTGACCAATTCATCTGTTTCGCCATCGGACGATCACAGGCGCAGATGGGCGCCGAGCTGTGGAATTTACGGATGGTTTTATCGATTTCAAGAAGTTTTGTGATGAGAGCGATATCCCCTTTACCATCGTGTCGAGGTACGGTTCCATTCTTCATTCTAGTTCCCACCCATCGGCGTGGAGAGTTTGCCGAGCGACGCGTGTTTTTGATCCGGACATGTTTTCATAGTGGCATGGATGAACTCATCCGCGCCGTCCTGACGGAGCTTGCCAAAGGTTCCGACAAGGACGTCGTTAAAGATATCCCCATCGTTTCAAATGGCGTCAGACACGACGCAACGGGCAAATGGTTCATCACATGGCGCCATCCAGAAAGGTATAGTCGTCCCTTTTTTTCATTTCCTCTCTTCTTTGGCAAATGATGCCCCGTTTTTTGATCCAACGATACGAGCATACCGGATCCAATTCCTGAAACCACACCCTTGTAGTGCATACGGCCACGACAAATCGCACGCGATCTTGCCTTATCGGGAGTACAGACACACCCACGACGGTCGAGGCCCGACCGTATTCTTCTTCGGTGATGGTGTCTCGGGTATGTTTCATCTCCCGTTCCCCTCGACCTCGATTCCTCGCTTTCCCCATTCACCTCCCCATCTCCGTTTTCTTATTTGTCTTCCATTCAGACTTGTCCGCGGCGCAACACGCCGACGTCCTTTTTGTCAAAGTGACTGGGATAGACGAGAAGGACAACCTGAAGAAGCACTGCGACAAGGCTGGGATCCCGTACATTCCCTTCCTCGATTTCCACGTCGCCAAGGCGATTGTTGGGCAGATCGTTCGGGGGGAGAAGACCAAGGACGATTTCTTGGTCAAACCGGTCGCAGCCACGAACTAGACTAGATTGAGGCCGAGATCGGCGCACATCGGGCGGCGAATCATGATCCTCTGGTGCGCGTTGATGGGGTTTCGTGGGTTATGTCTAGGATGCGTATTGAGAGGGCGATCTTAGATTTAACGGAGGTAATTGTGGTGTCCCCATCAGCTTGTAGATCCAGTTTAGAATACAACGTCCCTTCGTATCAAGACCTTGCTCGTGGTGGCTGCAAGAATTCGGATGAATCAACGACTAGATATTATTATTTGACCATCATCCAGGCTCGTCAACATCTACCACCGAAACAGTGTCACCGTGTGCAGTATCATACTCATATTGTAGATCGGTATATGCTAGAAGAAAAAAAGGGAGTCGCACGTAGGGGTATTGCAACATTCAACGATCGAACGTTGTCGTCGCTTCTCCAAGACACGAACGCCCCCAAAAAAAACGAAAACGAAACCGAAAGACGCCCAACCTCTTACCGACCTTTGCGCCGCCGCCCTCCACCGCCCGCTGCCATGACAGGTTGCGCCGGCACTTGCGCCCGTGCCGGAAGCACATGTATTCTTCTCGGTTGTACTAGCCCGGGCATCGCCGCCTCACGCGGGTGTGGTTGGGGGTCCAATCCAAGCAGACGTGGAGCGCCAAGCGGTGGGGGGACGAACTGATGCGCTTGACCTGGTCCGAACATGAATGGGTTGTTCCCGACGCCGACACCCAGACCCAGGGGGGGTACACCCATGCCCATGCCCATGCCCATGCCGGGAACCGCACCCACGCCCGCAGCTATACCCCCCATGCGAATACCCGGACCACCCATCTCTAAGCCCCGTGCTCCCATATAAGCCGGCAGAGCCGCACCACCATTGAGCCTGAGAGCAACCTGATGTGGCGCAGCCCCAGGACGTGGTGGTGCCTGTGCCACCGGGATGTCTACCTCCACGTCTGGGCGGGACTTGCGGAGTTCCGCGAGGGCGCGTTTCGCAGCTTCAGATACCTGGCGGGGTGGCATACGTGAGCGATGCGATGGAAAGGGAGAGAGGGGTTCATTTGTGCGGCTCACCTCTTCTGCGTGTCGTTGCTCGACCGGATCCCAAAGGTTGCATTTTGACTTGTCTACTTGAGCAGTGTAGGGAGGAGGCTGATGGGTAGATGATCGTCAGTCGAATCGGGACCATGTAGGGAGGACCCGCTGGCTCTCCGAGCTAGCCCTGTAAAACAGAGAAATCGAGCACCTACATTCGAAAAATGATCATATCCGTTGATAACCTTCCGACAGATGTAGCACGACACGGTACGGCAATTTGGACAAGTCATCTTGTTGCACTGTCGCATCATGAAACGTGAGCCCAGATGTTGAATATTCCTGTGAATCAACCCATCAACACTTACACCCATTTCCTTGATGAATGCTGAGAACCAATAGGTTAGGTTGAGACATTCGCTAAGAAGAGGCAACATACATTTCTGGCAATTTGGGCAGTTGCGCATGAGTGCCTGGGCTGTCGGAAAACGTCGGAATAGGATAGGTCAGAGGTGGACTAGGCTTACTCATTGCCTCCTCGATGACATGTTGCGCATCCAGGTGGTTGTCCTTTTCTGATTCTGCATCCAACGTGAGGGCCGCCGCCTAGATAGCATAGAAGAAGCCCAAACGCACCTTTGCAGGTCTTTGGAAGATGATCCTACACAGGAGCCAATCCCAAGTCAGTCTCGACAGCTTGACATCGTACGCCGACCGTAAAACGAAGACAAAAGGCACTTACCGGCTTCTTACAGATTCTACAAGTGATCGCGCGACATCCGGCGTTTTCGCATCTAAAGAGCTTCTCCATCTCGTTCTCAATGACACACTTGTACTCGCAAAACGGACACTCTTCAAGGTTCTCCAAACCAGCTGCCTCGATTTCTTTTCGCTGCTTGACTCGATAATACAGCTCGAGGAGTTTGGAAGAGAGGAATCGACCGAGTTCGGATTCAGGGAAAGGGAGCTTACAGCCTGATTGGTCCATGCAGACGATGTTTGGATTATGCTCGCCGAGCAGGTTAGAAGCATACGATGTCATGCAGGATTTGCAGAAAAGATGAGCTTCGGGACACTGAATCATCTGATCCTGTTGAAAAATCAGATCTAGTTCGCGCAACCAAGGGATTAAACACAAACAAAGGGATATCCAGAAAAACAGCATCCACACTCGATACCTTCCCCATTGTCTTCGTATTCTTTCTCGTTGGCGGAAGCAGCCAGGGCTGCATCTTGTTCGGTGGCTAATTCAACCACCTTGCGCAATACCCATTCTCGTTCCTTGTCGAATTCTGGATCTTCTTTGGCTTTCCCTTTAGCAACGAAGGAGTTGGTCGACTTTAATTTGAAAGGAGGAGGCTTTTTCTTGAGCTCCTCGGCGAGAAGCAGATAAGTCGGCGCGTAAAACCGATTGTCGAATAGCCGTGAGCGTATATAGGGTTTTGGGATCCGCGGAAAGTCCATCATGAGTTGTTCCTAAAAGTCTCCGGTTTGAGTAAGAAAACCATCGTGTCGCGATGACACAAAATTCCTAACCAGGGAACGATCAAAGTAGTGTGGACCACAATCGTATGCCCGCTCTTTGCTGGTATAGTCCACCTTTGGCTTGGGCGAACCTCTGGCGTCGGGATCACCGTCTAGTTCATTCCGCTTATGTTTACCCTTTTGATCTACCTTTGGATAGGATGGATTTTCGAACAGTGCGTGTAACACAAACTCGACGACGTTTGCTGGCTGAGATTGCATGAATTGTTCGATGAGTGCAAGGGCGTGGGTAGGCTGAACATCTGGGACGATTTCTAGCACACGAACGATATATTCGTCAGTGGGGTCGACCGGGGCGGGTGCTTGGGGAGCAGCTGGTTCAGGGGGTGGGGGTTGCGGATGGGCCGGCGCAGCGTCGAAGACATGCTGAGCGACAGGGACCGGTGGCAGATGAAACGCCTGTTGTTCATTGTCACTGCTCGGTAAGAACAACGGCCCCCCGTCTCCCTGCCACTCTCGGTGCACTAGTCCATGCTGTGAAGATCCGGGTGCCGACGCCGACGGCGGGTCTGCGAGTATCCCAGGGCTCGGTTTTCCAAAGGCGAGCGCCGCGTTCGACGTCTTGGCGGATATTGGATGCGATGGTCCTGGCTGACGACGAGTCTCTTTGGGAGGGTGGCGTGCAGGACGGTCATTGTCCGAGTCGGTGAGCTCAATGACCTCGATGATGGAGGGCTCGTGCGCTGGTCCCGCCAAACGGGGACGTTTTTTGGATGGGCCAGGCTGGCGACTGGCGCTGCGAGTGCGCCTGGTCATTGTGGTGCTCGATGGCTCTGGGGAAGAGGGAATGTCAGTCACTTGCATTGACCCACTCAGGAGGGCGGAGTATCTTCCATTTTTTTTACGTTCATTACATAATTGCGAGCGTCCAAAGGTCTTCCTCGTCAACCCTTGCTGCTGCACCCAACCCACCCGACTTGAACCCCATGTCTAGCTACTCGCGCTCAGACTATGACCCTCGCAGAGTCTGCTTGAATCCTTTCCCCGAATTCAACTTTGGAAAGTACAGACGAACGATTGGCATCTATCTCGCAGGTGCTCTAGTACGTCCAACCGCAGCTTCATCCTGTACCGCCTCATTCAATTTCCCCCCCTAGTTTGCACTCGCCAACTGGACATTCCTCGATGCCGCTATCCTCTCCGCACACGCCCACTCACCCTATGGCGAACCCCAGATTCCTCCACCAGTTCATGTCGAATTCGTAGACTGGGTTCCAGGAATATGCTCCCTTATTGGCATGCTCATCATCAACCTCATCGATAAGGATAGGATCAGAGGTGATGACTACGGCTCTCCGGACGCCGTTTGGAGAGCGAGGTTGTTCTTGTTTGTCGGCTTTGCCTTCATGGCCGGTGGATTGGCAGGCAGCGTGGTGCGTCCACTTTTGATCTCGTATGCATCTCGGTTTCAGACTGAGGATTTTCCGCCCTGTCGCCAGTCTCTCCTCGTCCTTAAATATGTCCTTGGTGATTACCCCGAGCAGTTTACCTACTATGGCTACGCCAACGTATCCCAAAACGTTGCTCTCATGCTTTCTGCTGTCGTTTTGTGGATCGCACAGAGCACACAGGGCGAATATGATTACAATTTGACGTTGTAGGTTCAAGATGGGGTGTTCATACCACAGTTCAGATGTAGAGTGCGCGATATAGCTGTATCGGACCGATCCTGCCTGTTAATGCGATTCACTATTTGTATCCCACCCGAGCGACGGCCCAAGTGACTCGGGTTCCCAAGCGGTGGAAGCACTTTCAGTCTTCCACCTGATGTCCTGCAGTCACGCGATTATACTTCTTGATGGATACCTGTGTAATGAAAAGGTGATTCAATCCACATATTGTTGTGATAACTCCTTACGCGTTTGTCCTCGCTCACGGTTATTTAACCCCCCACTGGACACAATCCCTCGAGGCTACGACGGTAAACCAGTTACAATATAGGCCCTGTTTGGATATTACCCCAAGGGTTGTTCTGTAACGCTACGAGTCAGCTATGTATCTCAGATGAGACCAGTACCGTCCGCTGAGCGGAGGAGTGATTTATGCGCCCCCACCAGCAAATGCAGCAGGAACCGGCGCCGAGCATCACAAGGCGATGCATGGTGGTAAGCTTGCTGACAACTTGGATCCGGGGATATGATGGGGGCGATAGTGATGTAACCACAAAGTAGCGTGAGCCTTGGCGCGCGTACTAAAGACCGCCTTAAAGCCCAAGGACGTATGTACATATTTACCACCTCCAAGTTCCGCCGAAGTGTTTCGATGCGTGACTGGAGGCAAGCCACGAGGTTCATTTCGGCAAGCTTGGGCGTGTGAGTCGGTGCTTGGTCGCCTCTGTGCTCATGATCATGGTTGTCGTACCCAAGGTTAGATTCCATCCTATATACGGCGGGGCTTTGGGTGTATCTGAACGGTCACACCAGAACATGATGGCATGTCTCCCCTACCTGATGATCCTCATGTGTCTTATACATAGGTGCTATATGAAGACGGAAAGCCTTTCAGAGCGGAAGATGTCGACAAGAGACAAATGAGAACGCAGGCGTCAAGTGAAGCATATCGGTAATCACCTCAGCAACAATGATCCTGGACGCCAATTCATCACAAGCCCGAGAACTTGATCCCAAAAGCAACCCTGGTACTTGGGTTCCAGCAGTGCATGTCCCCTGGACGTCATTCTGCCAGTGTGGCCAGTCCCGTTGCCACACTTGTCCCAAGGGCAGCCGTTGTACGTGCCCGCAAGTGCATGTACCGATAATGTCGCTCGGGTTGGCGAACACACCACAACCTATGGTCGAATACGCGTGTTAGCGGATCGCTTCAGGTACCGAAGAGGTGTGTTTACCATTCCGAAAGCAGTTTCTGATGTGGTTTTAGCAATTGTTTCCATTCTGGTGCTCGAGGAGACCACCCTCCTGTGGAGAAAGCTACTGTCACTGACTGTTCTTTCAATTATCGAGGAAATGAGGCAACATACAGCGCATCTGTCCCATACCAGGCGTCGCGGATGCCAGGGCGGCGGGAGCAAGAACGACGAAGCTCTTGACGAAGTGCACGACGGTATGGGTAGATAGATTTATGAGATGAGCTGAAAGCTGAGGTATATGTTAAAGGTGTCGAGCAACTCGAGCTCTGCCAACGAGGTTTACCTATGCCCCTTTTGGTCATCTAGAATGCTACTTACCTCCCGGACTATCATCAATGGAGGGCTGTACTAATCCCAATTAATAACGTTACTCCAAAGGGGGTCCACGTGGATTCATCTCCACCGCTTCCCATCAAACCGTGTGTCAACGAAAGAACCGTAG
>JBBPNB010000617.1:0-14654 GCA_038090635.1 Rubroboletus satanas
TTCACAGGACGAACTCATTAGGGACGCGAAGCTCTCGCTCCTGGACAGTCGTGGATACATTCGCAGCGCTCTCACGAATTCTGGCCACGGACCCCTCAATACTCCTTTCCATCCCAGCCATCATCGCCGCGGCACTATTGATGATTTCTTGTCATCAAACGGGTCCTTTTTCGAGGAGGCATATGATGCCGACCCTCACGTTACTCTCTTTGATGTCGAACAATCAGTTGAGCAGGGCATTGACGATTGGTTCGCCTGCATCACAAACGTGGACGAGGCATGTGCACAGCTTGAGATCTTGATGGATAAATACATGACAAAAGCTGGCATTCGCGATCGACCGTTAGCCAGTCCAGAAGATACATCCATTATGCTTCTGACGGCAATTGAGCTTTTTGTCGCACTCGACAAGCTGGTTGTGAAGGAGATTCCCATGCTCGCCGACTACTCCCATGAAATTTCGACAGCTTTGCTAGAACGACTGCTCCTGCCCAAGACAACAAGCCTTCATCGCCTTGCTCACGCATACCAGTACCTCTCTATGCGCCAGTCCCGATCACATCCAGGATGGTCTGTGCTTTCGACTGAATTCACTGAAGACAGTTTCGCTGTTCGTTATTATGACCAGTCCCCGCATCTCCAGCAACTCAAAGCTCGTATCGAACACGATGCGGTAGAAAGGATCGCTGGAGGTGTCGGGGTGCGCAGAGAAGCTGCCAGTTTCGCACGGACCAGTGATGGATACCATGAAAATCAACAGCGGTTATCTAGGCGACAGCAAAGTGAGGGCGCAGAGCCTGCTTCCCAGTCACCACTGCCCGCCTCTCCATTGCACGCCAAAGTTGTCGTATTTGAACTGCAATGCCCAGCGTGCCTCCGTATCTGGCGTTCTGCTGCTTCCCGCATTCTGCATAATTTTTGTTATCTCGTTAATGAATCTTACTGGTTCGACGCAGAGAAAGAAGACAATCTCCTTGCGCGTGTTCCTGCGTTGCAGCCTCACTTTGTCGACCGCACCGGGCCACCACTCTCCTTCCAGCTTCACGTTGCCTATTTTTATCCCGGGGAATCGCAATCTCAAAGTAACCCGATATTACGTTATGTGATCCAACATGTCATACGAAAAGGGTACACAGGAAATCGTCCTGTCCTAATTGACCGTCTCTCGATGTGGCCGCCGAAGGCGTATCTCGTGGATTCGCGGCTTTCGTGGAGATTCACATACCACATACTTGGAAACAGCACTTTAGAAAAATATGTGAATTCTACCTCTCACACCTCCAATGACGTCTTGTCTGCTCAAGCGGGCTGTCCCGCGGATCTCTCCCCCGACGAATTCATCGCGTTTGGAAACTTGCGGAGCGGTGGCTCGCTCCAGTGGCTCAACATCCTCCGTGGGCTGCGCAGTAGATCGCTCAATCTCCGTCGTCATGATGTTTATTTCCTCCTCGCCCAGGCGGCTTTTCAAGTCGGACCGCTCGACTTGAATACAGGAACGTGGCTCTGGCACGAAGAGCTTCAAGAGCCATCCTTTTGCAACGCCCTTCTTGACGAGCTCGACAGTTTGTTTGTGGAGGTCGGAGCTGGTTCGATCGACGGGGTGATGATGAGTACCATTTCTTTGTTGCTCACACGGGTGCTTGCATTGAGCCCCAGTGAACACGTCTCGGAGCGAGCCATCGCACTTCTTCGCAGTGTGCGCAAGAAGACATTCGGCTGGGTGCAGGAGCTATCATACAACCTGGCAATGGCGCCTATGAATGAAGAACGCCGCAATCTCTTGCGCGATATGGCTGCCACTTGTCGAAGCACGTTTCATGTCGATCTCGCTATTCTACCCAAGCTCTTCCATTCTGCAGAGGATGTCGATGCGCTACTCTCTTGTGGCTTCTTAATATCTGCACTCCATTTTGAATGTACGTCTAAGCCTTGACTCTCGAGCACCCTCTAAACTCAGCTAACATCAATTCCTCAGCCGCACATCACAAGTTTTCACGACTTCTTGAACGAGACCGTCGTCTTGCTCTTGCCCTCGAAGGGATCTTGCGGGAGTTGATCCTCACTGATGCATCAGATTATGGCATTGACCTCGCAGTTGCCAAGATATTCGCTAGTCACGAGCCAAGTGCACGCAGATGGGAGCAGTTACAGCATCCGAATGCTCGTTGGCTTACGTGCAGAACTCAAGCGACCAGGGACCAACCGTCGCGAACAGTGTACCTTGACCTGCTCGATGGTGTGCTTCGAGTGGATGGTCAGCCATTTGGCGGATTGCCGCTTGTGAGTAGGGACGCTCCAGAATGCAGGCAAATCTTTCGTGATGTGCGTATATACTGCAGCTTCCGATATTTACAAGTGTTTCTGACTGTCGTTGCAGCAAGGCTTCTTTCTCATACCATCCAATCTCCCTGGAATGGATTTCACAACCCTCGCCACAATGTCCAAACATAGGGTATGTGTCAGACTACGTGACAAAAATCACGATGGTTCAAATACGTGCAGGTACACTTTTCGCTGCGAGGCGATGACCTGGTGGTTCGAGCACAATGCAATCAGTCAAATGATATCCTCGAGCTGATTCCATCGAGAAAACTGCGGAAAGACCTTCCGCCAGCGCTCGTTGATGGTCATGTTCACTGGTTGAACCTGTCCACAAAGATCATCGAGATACGTCCCCTTGAGCAGATTTGGGAAGAATCTCCAGAGGGCTGGAGGATTGATTGTGCATCTGGACAATATCATATGTACAAAGGTTGTGAGACCCTTGTCGACATTCGAAGCCCAACCTGGGCAATGGTTTCGAAGTGTTTCGAGTGTTTCAACGTCAACATCGACTCGGAGAGCCAGTCCAAAAACCTCTTAATCACCATATCCCCCATCGACTCTCTCAAAGGTGGACCAATGCTACGATTGTCTGTTGCATTGCCCCGCTATGCATTGTCCTTTTTTGTCAATGAACGAGGAGAACTGGAGTCCCGTGACTTCAAGGACATGGTTTACGATGAGAATCAATGTGTTGGGGCATTGTTTGGTTTAGAGAACCTCCTCGTTCTACGGCAGAAAACCCACCTTCCGGAGGAACTTATCCCCAGACGCGTCCTCATACCAAATGGCTTTCCCCAAGGGCAGGACAATCATCAGGTTCGAATCACCAACACCAAGACCTTCTTCTGTCATTTTCCTGATCAACCATTATATCATACCTACAATGTGGATACCGAATTAGGCTGCTTGGTACTAGGGAATGGCAGCTTGACGAGCATGCGATTTCTCGCCCGTCTGCATGCCATGACTAGCCGCAATAGGCCTGATCCACTGACAAGCAAAACAGGTGCTCAGGCAGCACTTTCTCTCTTACACTCGGGTGGCTGTCGGTCAATCATGAAACTCAAAGTTCTCGGTACCGACCCCCTTTGGACGTCGGCCCAATATCCTCAAATAAATATTGCATTTTGGGAAGTCCAACATAGATATTACTGGAATCACGTTGCGTACGAACGCAAATCTGTGGGTGGGCTAGAGAAGCGTGCAGCGCACCGAGCTGCATATCTATTTCCCTCGAATGCCACTGGACTGACTTCCCCAGAAAACTGCCAGGACATGGACTATTCGACCCCAGAACCGGACTTGGAGCTTGAGAATGTCGCTTCCACCGCAGCGTCTGCTGTTCACCGCTGGTCCATCAATGTGCCCACTATGAGCAACATATCAAACTGGGCAGAACTGTGGAGTGGCAACATGCGTGCAGATACTGATGCTGAACCCTCCCTGCACGACGGTCCGGGGATACAGTCGAATCCCGACCTTGTATGGACACTATTGATCAAGGTACGCGACATCCTGGAGAAGAGGGAGAAAGCTCGTCAGCACTTTCAGCTGTTATTCCTACTTCCCACGGTGGCGTACTGTTCCCCATGCCATCAGGCCGCCTTCCTCTCGATGCTCATAGCATTTGCTAAGCAACCGCAGTCCAGTTCAGGTAATTCACCGATCCATGCAGACTGCAAGATTGCGGATGGATATCGTCCCACCGAGGAGATCCTACGACATCATATTCGCAGGTCTCGCCTCCAGGAGCGGCACTTGGATCGGAACTCGGAGAAGCGTGATGTCGATGCTACTGTAAAACACTTGCTCAAGATTTGGCCCTCTGATACCCCTCCGACGGTCTCGTTGGATTCTCGTTGCTGGGACGTGACAAGCTTAACAGCCAACCTCCAACAACTGTTCTCCAGCTGTTACCGTAACTTCAATTTCAAGGAATGCCTCACGCGCCTCCTCGCAGAGCCTGGACTACTCACTCTTCCACGCCGGTTCTCGTCCCTGCGATATATTCTCAATGAGCATACACCACCGCAAATCACACTTGATCAGCTACTTTCAAACCGGCCGGCACCAGAACTACCGTCCCGTAGTGTTTTGCTGCGTGACAGCCACAAGGGAAGCAAGACATCGTCTAATGATATCCCCGCATTGTACCAATTACTCTCCTGTCTTCCGACTGACTCATTTCAATCGGAATACCTCGCTCAGCTTGCTGCAGGCGCACAACATGTTCGTGAGGAACCTCGGATGACTCACAGAGTGGTGGGGGAGAATCTCATTGAAGTACTTAAGACGCACTATGCGCATTGCAGAATCAACTACATGGGCGGTCTGGCCACCGTCAAGGAGCGTCTGGCCCCAACGATCAATCTGGCTGAACAATTACGCGAGCGTTCTGGTCAATGGCCGCTGATCACTGCAGACGTCCTCTTGCGATGTCTCACATCCACCTCGCCAACGAACCTCTCTGCACAGTGGAAGAAATGCTTGGTGTCATTAGCTCTACTGCTTTTGGACCTTCAGCGTGCCCGGAGATTGCTTCGATTTGCTCTGGACGGTCTCGAACAAGAGTTTTCAAAGGAGTTAGAGAACGAAGGATGTGATGGGTGGGATCCTGAAGACTATCTGGATTGGCTGTTAATCCAGGTGTGTCTGCGCTGTCCGGGTGCTTGTCTCTACTAACGTTGCCCCCGCCCTGCAATAGGTTCAAGGAAACTTCCTCATTCGCCGTGCTCAGGCAGAGATTGCAATGGAGATGATATCCCCACGATCCGGGGAAAACACTGTCATGCAGGTTAACATGGGTGAAGGAAAATCATCTGTGATCATCCCCATTGTTGCCGCTGCTCTTGCTGATGGCAATCAGCTCGTTCGAGTCATTGTCCCAAAACCGTTGACAGCCCAGATGTTCGAATTACTGGTTTCTCGCCTTGGCGGGCTCGCTAACAGGCCAATATACCACCTGCCCTTCTCTCGCACCCTCGAGTACGATAACCAAGGTCGCGTGATCAGCCTTCAAATAAATGATCTACACAAGCTCATGTCTCGATGCATGGCTGAGCGTGGAATTTTACTTGTCCAACCCGAGCATGTTGTGTCGCTCGAGTTGACGAGTGTAGAGGAACAGATTCGTAAAGGCGAACTTATGGTCGATCCCTTACCAAAGCTTCGTAAATTCATTTTCAAGCACATCCCATCGCCCAAATCAGTGAGTATGAATCATTATCCCGGTAATCGTTGATTCAGCTGACTGTTGAACCCCAGCTGCCGGAAGACAGCTTTGTGGGTAGCTTGTTTCGATGGCTGAGCCGGTTGCCCAACCACTCAATCCAAGGGGACCCCACTCATACTCAAGACGGTGGCGAACACAGTGGGGATGTCCACAGTGTTTCGAACAGTGCATTCAAGTGGTTGGATCTTCAGAAATGGATGCATTCTCATGCTCGAGATATCCTGGACGAGAGCGACGAGATTCTTCACCCCCGGTTCCAACTGATTTACACAATCGGCCGCCAGCAACACATGGCTGGATACCCTGATCGATGGACGATTACTCAGCAGATCCTCAGGCTCCTGAAGAAGCATGCAGATTCCCTTTCAAGATATGCGCCTGATTCCGTGGAGTATGAATGCGGCCCACCTGGATCATTTCCGCATGTTCGCATTGCGGCAGCATCCGACATTGGTCGAAATCTAATATCATTGATTGTTGAAGACGTGATGGCTGGACGGCTTCCCAATTTCAATTTCCAGCACATCTCCACAGCCTTGCATAACGCGATTCGAAGTTTCATATCCGACGAGGATGTCCTCCAAGTTGCCGATACAGCCAAGAGGGTGGAAGAGTATGCTAAGCATTCTGATCAGAGTTATTTGTGGGGTGGACTACTGCTCCTCCGTGGTCTGCTGGCCTCCAACATTCTCCTATTTGCTCTTGCAGAGCCGAGATGGCGTGTTAACTATGGCCTTATCCCACAGCCACTGTTGAAAGATGACCTTGATGACTATCCACTATCGAGAGGTGGCTTCAACCCAGCTCCCACAATGCTTGCCGTTCCGTATCGGGCCAAAGACGTGCCGACTCCGAACAACCAATTTGGCCATCCAGATATCACCATCATTCTTACATGCCTATCTTACTACTATGCTGGCCTCACTGAGGAGCAGCTAAGGGTTTCTTTTGAAATTTTGCTAGACCAGGATGACCCATCCACGGAATACGCACTTTGGCTCAAAGAGTACGATTGCGAGTCGCTGCCAGACTCGCTTCGGGAACTTCGCGAAATCAACCTCAAGTCATCGGAGCAATGGGACGGGGTCATATTCCCGCTTTTCACTCGGAATCAAGCAGCTATCGATCTCTACCTCTCGCGAGTGGTGTTCCAGAAGGAAGCGAAAGAATTTCCTTGGAAAATTTCCGGATCTAGCTGGGATTTAGCAGAGAAACGGGAAAAAGTTATAACCGGTGAGCCTACTACAGTTCATCCCGTGTCGTTCTGTTTGGTCCTGAACTAAGCGTCAGGATTTTCGGGTACGAACGACGGGCGATGGCTGTTACCCATGTCTATTGCTCAGCGCGACCTCGACCACCAGCAGGGAACCAATGCCAGGGTTCTTGAATATCTTCTTCAGCCCGAAAATGACTTCTATATGGTAACTGAAGAGACTGGCAAACGACGGACCACGCTTGAATTCCTCCAAATGGTAGTCAGGCAGCAGCCCGAAATTCATGTCGTGCTGGATGTTGGGGCACAGATACTTGATTGTTCCAATCGCGAAGTAGCCAAAGCATGGCTAGACATTGCCCGCGATACTGCCGGTGCCATATATTTTAACAAGAATGATGAAGTGATGGTAGTCACGAAAAATGGCGTCACTCAATCGATGTTATCGTCACCGCTTTCTCAGCATTTAGACCGTTGCGTTGTCTATCTGGATCATGCGCACACAAGGGGTACCGACATCAACCTCCCTATCGGGTGCCGAGCAGCCGTCACATTAGGACCTAAGGTCACGAAGGATCATCTGGTGCAAGGTTTGTTTCAGCGCCATCATTCAATTTCTAAATCTCATGGTCTGTGATTCTCAGGCTGCATGCGGATGCGCAAGCTGGGTCATGGTCACTCGGTCATGTTTTTTGCGCCGCTCGAGGTTGATCGGAGCATTCGTGCTGTGGTCGGCAAAAAAGATCCGAAAACCCGGGTCGATATTGTCGATATCTTAGGCTGGGCAATACACGAGACCTGGACTGATATACAGCAGCGGGCTCCTTACTGGGCACAACAAGGCACGAGTCATAAGTCTAGATATGACGCCTGGTCCAATTTCGTTGGCAAGAAGATCACACGAAAGCAACTGGCAGATGCATGGGTCCAGCCGGAACTTAAATCACTCGCTGATCTGTATGCGCCATCCGAAGCTAAAAACGCGTCAAGTTCTCTGTCACAGCTAGATCCGGATATCCATCAGCATTGTAAAGGCCTCGGGATTCTGTCGCTTCCCACTGTACAATTTTCAGAAGAACAAGAACGGGAGGTCAACCGTGAGCGGGAGCGCGAACGAGAAGTTGAGCTGCCCCCCAAGGCAGCACCGGAGGAACATCACCTTCATCCAGACGTCACTGAATTCGTGCGCACTGGTGACCTTCCTCCATTACACGCGAGCAGTGCTTTTCATCCTGTCTTCACAACACTTGAAGAGAGTTCTGCCGCCACTCGCGATGCAGACGTCTGGAGCCCATATATCCTGGCGACGGCGGATTTCTGCATGACGATCCAACTCGAGTCCACTCGAGGGACCATGGACCAATATCTTCGACCTGTCCAGTGGATTCTCTCCCGTAAAACTCTGAAGGACCGCGACCAGCGGCTCGTCCTCCTGAGCCCATTCGAGGCCTCCAGCTTGATGGCAGACATCAGGGCGAGCGAACACGTCCACCTTCATGTGTATGCACCCCGTACATCCCAACGCATGAAACCGTCCGACGATCTCACGCTGTATTCTATCCCTCCCCTGCCCTCCGACTGGGCTCCACCTTGGAATCTGATCGACCAGCTGAACGTCTTCGCTGGGCAGCTCTATCTCAGAGATTATCAGTCGTGCCTCCGGCTATGTCGTTTCCTCGACGTACCTACGAAAGAGTCGCCAAACGGCGCAGCAATCCGGTGGAATCTGTTCAGCATCCCTGGTAGTTTCGAAGAGAACGAAATCAGGTTCTCAAGTTCACCACTGCCTTCCGTGTGGGCGCTACTCGCCATTCGGAACAGAGGGTTACCCTTCACACAGACGCACATGGGAAAAATCCTTCAAGGCCAGCAACTAACAGAGAAAGACTTCCGGCTGCCAATGTCGGTTATGTCCGACCACAGGCAGACACCACACGGTTTCACGTCTGAAACTATGCCCTCATCACCTCCGGACATGGAGTGCAGTGCACAAGACAGCTCCGGGCCATCAATGCTGCTTCGATCATCCAAGCGAGGATTGGAGACGGCTGGAACACCAGCCGCAGATAAGGAACGACCCCAAAAGCGTCTACGTGCGAACTGACAATCGATTGCTCGTCGCTTGTGAGTTCTCTGATAGTTGGTTGTTAAGGGAGATCTCATCATCCCCATTGCAGTCTTGCCTGTGTTCATTCTTCCACCATGCCATTTTCATATATTTATAACGAGGCCTTTCTTTGACACACTGGCTCTTCTGTGGCGGATCGATGCACTCTCGAGTTCTGCATACCATGCAGACGGAGATGGTGCCTGTAAAGCTTCGGGCCATTCGTGTGAGCTTTCATAGAATTATCCCTATTTTTGACTGTAGCATACCTATACATTGGATTTTGTGATACTCTCGGAACTGAACTGATGTTCCCATAATGCCCATGGGCTCGAGACCATTCTCAGTGACTAGTGGAGCTCCGACCGTGCGGCACTCGGTTCCCATATCCTCAGTCCAAGTTTCCACTCTGCACTTAGCTTGAGACAGATTGGTTCAGGCTCAGCACCTCCTGATCGCGCTGGCGCTGCTGTCGAACATACTTTTCTTCCTTATGGCTTGTAACGTCTCCCTTCAACCTCGTTTTACTGCGAACATGGACACTCGACGGTAGCCACCTCCAGAACCTCCACCCTCACTCGAGGCCACCATGTACCATATTCATCATCTTGGATCTCCCTACCCATCTCGAGGTTCGTCCGGGATCATCTCGTACGCGCCCTCCGATGCCCTTGTTTCTGCTTCTACTCCCTCTCTGCTCGTAACTTGCCCCGTCTACACTTGCCCCCCCAGTGCACTCAGCCTCAGGTATTGGTGTTCTCTCGATGCTCTCCCGCGTTGTGAGCCATCCCAATCCCTCCACTCAGCTTTAGTCGTCGATCTTTCATGCCTATTTGTCGTTTTAGACGTGGGACGGTATGACTGCCCCATGTATGCGCTTCTCCCATGTTCCATCGTGTGACGGGGTGAGCTTGTGAACGCACTTCCTTCACGTTCGATTGCGCCGTTTCAAGTTCTAGTCGTCACCTGGTACTTATGTAAGCATTGGCTATCTTTTTTCCCCAACCGTCTTTGGCATGATTCCAGCGCGTGTTGGTCCCTTCGCGCCCCCGTCCGGCCTGCGTTTCCTCTTCCCGTCGGACCTCTCGGTGCGATTCGGATCTCCATGCGTTCTGAAGGTGAAGCCTCCCCTTTCTGTTCTCTTCCTGTCCCTCGCAGAGCAATCTACACAGAGACTGGGACTTCACCGTGACCTTCAAACTGCACCGTCTGTTCCCTCCCGAATACCTCCATATTGATTACCGCTGATGACCCCAATCTTGACACGACGAATTCATTGCCGGGGTCGTGGTCCTCTTGGAGCCAATCCGCCGACGTTACCATCCTGGCTTGGACGGGGAAACCATCTGAATACAACACCTGCCTCCCTGCTCAGATATTGTATACCGCTAGCCAGAATCTCACCACGTCCCCGACCCAACCGAAGATGCGAAATTGCCTGCCTTAGTGGTTTCGAGTTTGTCCCCCGCCGACCTCAACTCAGCTGTAAGGCTTCATGACCGCTACTCGACTTACTACCACCTGAACTCCACCACGGCCGTCTCCTGCCTTGCATTTGTTTCCTGTTGTCCGTCCCCAAGGATCTGAATTCCCGCAGCTACACTATTACGTCGCCATTACTCGGGAAAGTCGAGCTCAAGTCAGCGGAGAACTTTCCAGCTCACGCGATATGGTCCTTGTGCATCCGTGGTTCGGGCGCCTACTGGACTCGGGTATCTCCCTGTCGGACTACACAAAGATGTATCAAGGCTTCTCGCCGCTCTCAGACAGCCATTTGGAGCACTGTTACCTGCTTTGAATCAGTCCGTCCAAGTCTACCAGCGTATTGCCGCTGAAATTCATCACGGTGCAAACCGGCGAGGACGTTTCCCCGGAGCAACTCCTGGAAAACTTACGTGTGCTATGCATACGCTAGTGGTTGGTTATCCCCTCCGAGTTTTACCATGATTGTGTTTACCTGTATCGTCGTTACGTCCAGTGTTGTTGGAATCTTATGTGCTCATCCTTTGTACCATGTACTTCCTCCCCACTTACATCGTCCTCCCTTTGTAACCGTTGTTTGAAATGGGGCACATCTCCCGTTGGACACATATTCACCACACCGCTCTGTTTCAAGGCTCACTTTCAAGTGCTATATGCTATGCATGAGAGATAAGAAGTGAACTAATGAAACATCAACTACGTTTCCATCCGACAGCACAGCGGACGTGACCAGTATTCACGTGCAGGTCAGAACGTGCTACTGCACAGGGAAATGGGAATGCGCTACTCCCCTCGTATATTTACTACGTCTTCGGTGTGGTGAACATGCGTGGACAGTCGTATCCGTCTCACGGTACCTCGGGGGGGGGGACGGGGGGGGGTATTCTTTCGCCGGTGTCGGCCTAATTGTCGTCGTCGATGCAGGACCGATCTTGGCAACACCATCGTCGCACGGGGTTGCGCGTGGTAACGGTGTCCAGACATGACCGATGTTGATGAGTCTCCTCATCCTGCTCTTGCTGGTGCTCTCCCATTTTCCAGTGCACACATGTTGACAGTGGAGTTCATTGAGCTATTTCCTGGAGCGCTGCTTGAACCAGGTGAGACGAGTGTAGCGAGTTCGCGCAGCGGGTATACGGGTACCTCGGGGAAGATGTTTGTACTTGGGTGGGATGCACAAGATGGCATACAGATTGTAGATGGCGGATTCGCTAGTGTGGGAGGTAAGAACGGACTCGAGGCACAGGGTACTTGGGATATATCAACCATGGTCCGGAACCAGGAATAAGGCCTAAGGATTGGGTCAGGCCTGTTGGGCCAAACACAATCAAGACACGAACCTGAGCCTACTAGACGAGTCTGACTGACATTTCTGGGGTTTTGTCAGTAAAAATGCCTTTCTGGCGTAGCCGCCGTCGCTTCGTCCGTCCCATGTTTGAATGCGTGCGGACGTACCAGAAGTGAGAGACGAGGATCGAAGTAGGAGGAAACGATTGCAGTGTGTTCAATCTGAGTCTGACCAGCGGGCCGAGCGGACCGAAGCCGCTCCCAGCCGAGCGTTGCTTTCAACGGTCCCGGTCACCCTGTATATTTTCTTCGCCGCCGTCCCCGCCACTCTGCTAGTATGCTTATGTCCTCTTCGAAACTTACATTCTGCCCCGATCTTGAGGCAAACTGTGGCCGGCGCTCGTAGTTGCCAGAAACCACCACTATTACCACCATCACCCGCGTGCGGTCCAGTTCCAGATCCCCCAGCTCATGCTCCATACTCGCGCCAGGTGGTACAGGGGTTCTCCCAAGAGGGTCTTCTGGACGGTGGGCCAGATTCGTTTGTATCGTGCGTCGCGTACTTTCTCCCATTTTTCTCGCGTGTTTATCCTTCTCCAAGCTTCCACTCTCCCCAGATAACATCAGCACTACTCCCTACCATACTTTGTTTCCTTAACGTGTTGCAACGCTTCCCCCCAAAATTTCTCCTCGTCTCACTGTCAGCGTGGACTCGCGGTTGCACTGGCAGCCACTTCCAGAACCATCACCCCTCCCCGAGGCCATCACTATCTATATTCCCAGCCTTCCTCCCTCGCCCCCATCCCTAGCTTCAATCGACACCCCTCCGTATGCGCTCCCCAATTCCATCGTTCCAGATCCCGTCCCCTCTCCCAGTAACTGCCCCATGCACAGTTGGCTTCCAAGTATATTGGGCACCAGGCATCGATGTCCTTGCGATTCACTCACGAGTAGCGAAGCGTGCCAATCCCACCATTCACTTTGGTCCTCGATCTTCTATAATTATTCGTCATCATGGACGTGAGACGATACGACTGCCCCATTGTATGCGCTTCTCCCATGTTCTGCCACCTGACAGGGCATAGCGAGCATTTAGCCCTCGGACATAACTGCCATTTCTTGCAGTCTGCAATTAGTACCCTCGCACAATGTAAACGACGTCGCTTTGCATCCGCAGAGACCGTTCCGTATGTGCGCAAGTTGCTTTCGTTGTCCAGGGAATGTCAAGCAACTCTCATCGTGTTATAGAAATGACGAACGAACCTTTGTCAAACCCCTCACTGTCATCCCTCTTCGTGGTGGCATACATAATACGCCAAAAGACGTTGACGAAGTCGCCTACCATATTGGATTTCGGGTGGACTTGATGGAGTAGCCGTTCTGGATACTCGATCGACGACGTGATGGGCGTTATCGTTGCGTTGACTACAGCTCATGGGGACAGCAAGTAGAACCCGACACTGGGCTTCCTGGTCTTGACCGGCCCGCCCGAGCTCAAAGCACGGTGAACATCGGTCTCAAGGAGAGAAGAAATAGAAATGATGCGTATAGCAACGTCGAAAGAGTTGAAGAACCTTGTCGTCGACACAACTTTCACGGATTTCGTGCCAATTTCGACGAGGACACATGTTTGGTTCGACCGGTGCTTCAACTAGATCAACAGAGCGAAGCAGCGATACCACGACGTCCCTCACAATGCTCGGAACGCTACCACCCTGGGTCGATTCCAGTCTCGTTATTCCCATCCCTCGAATTTCTTGCTCGTGGTGTCTCTAAAAGGTGCCTTCCCCTGCGTCGCGCCTTCGGTTCAACTTTTCCTCGGCTATGAGCCACAGGAGCTTGTAGAACGGGAGCATATCCGACGGCTCTCACTCGGCCGATCTGTGCTGCTTATGGGAGAATGTTCTTTCGAAACCAGTGGATCTGCTCTTCAGCGGTCTACCCGAGGCGTCGACATTTCCTCCGTCTAGGGAAGCGCAGGACATGTTTACTGAGCAGGGTAATCATCCTTTCCAATTGTTGTCTGCGTCGGTGGCCCAATCATCACCATCGTCGGGGACATCGTGTTCAAATGATCCGTCACATGGAATAGCACCGCCACGTGTTGGGTCGAATGTCGCGTCAGGCTCCACGTTGAATTAGGAAATGGACGTGGATGCCTGTAGTGCGGTGGGGCAGTGTTGGCAGGATATGGAAGCGTTGGTAGGTCCGGTGCCAAGGAGAAGTTACTCGTGCATGACGACAGGTGAGTCTTTTTACCTCCTGCTAGACTCGAGTATCTGTAGTTCAAACCGTCGTTTGATTTTCAGGTTTGAGAGTAACTGGGACGTCTGCAGGCGAGGCAGCTGGAGCACGATCGATCAATCCCCGGGAATTTTTGGTGCGGTTGTCGTCCCAGGGTCGAGCGTGAGGGACGTGCTCGGATGAGGAACCAGTGAGTTGATCGGGATGAACATCTGCGTGATGGTGGGTGATAGTCGCAGTGGCATGAGAGAACGTGTCGAGGCTGAGTTGGCGAAGTTGGACACAACGGAGGTATGTCTCCTCCCACTCCGGTTTCTATCATGGTCATTCAAAGAATTCGCTCTCTTTTTTTCGCCCGGGTACTGGTAGGTGCGGAGAATGGCTGATCCTCCACCAACGGTCGTGACGACGTCTCTGGTACATAGAGAGCTGTATGTGGTACCTGTGCGGCTCGTGTTTTCCGTACACCACGTCCCACAAGCATGCGCCGCCCTCGGCATCGTTCATCGGTGTTCTCTCGGCCCCAGCCCCACCCATCCACCCACTCAATAACCCGTTGTGTCCTATCGCAGTTCAGGCTACCGAGCGTCAAATTCCGAATACCGGTCGAGCAACAACATCGGCACCGGCTTTGGTGCTAGTCCTGGCACCTCCACCTTATTGACCCGTCATCCTGACTTTGTCCATATGTTTCTTCCCATACTGCCATGTTACGAACCACTATACTCACACAGGCATGGCTAGTCCGCTTCTCGGTATCGCTG
>JBBPNB010000618.1:0-14648 GCA_038090635.1 Rubroboletus satanas
CCGTGCTGCGCCTGCGGGATTAATGTCAGTTATGGTATTTATCCAAGAAAATCATTATAAATAACGTATACAGCAGGCCTACAAAAGAGCGCCGGGGATACGACAAAGATGTTCCAGAATGCTGAAAAGATGAAAGGAGCCTACGCTCTACCCGCCCACAGAGTGTTCAGCTCCATGATTGAGAATGTGTCAGATTTCGAAAAGACAGATCACGGAGGGCTTACCTCTTTGCATTTCTCCGGACCATATCACCAAATCATCCCGTAGCAGCTGTAGAATCATCATCGAGTCTCGCATAACTTGGACCGACGAGGATTCATTCAAGCAAGCGACTGCCTCGTCAAATGCATGCTTCCCTAGGTGACACGCACGTTCTGGACTTTTGCGGACATCGTGGTAATACACTGCAAAGTTCAATGCTAAACCCAATCTCGTGGGATGTGTAGCCTCGAGCTTAGCCAAAGCATGCTTGTACGCATGCTTGTACGCAGCGAGAGAGAGATCTGAATAGTTGCTCCTGTCACTTTGCTGTGCGAATTCGGCCAAATAACGAAAGTAATCGCCCTTCCTGTACGAACAGACGGAGTGAGAACAGACCCGCAAGCTGAGTATTCCACCATCTCTCTCACATTTTGTAATAAAATACTGTCTCCTCGCCGGGTTCGGCTGTTGACAGCAAATAATCATCGAGCAGCCTCACGATGTCTTTGCAGACTTCGGCGAGTTCATACTCGACACGATTACGTTGTTGGCTAATCAGCTGCACCTGGTGTTTGGAATGACGTCCTACTATTCGGCTTGACTCCAGTTTCTCGAGAGAATCGATGATCCTCCAACTACTGCGAAGGGCATTCGTGATGTTCTTGTAGGCGACAGAGAGGAGGTTGCGTTCTTCGATAGCCAAGGCACCATAGGTCTGAATCAGACCTTTCAGTTGCGTTGCCAAGTCTGAATTTCAACAACATGAGCACCCCGCGGTTGTCCATCTTACAAAGGCGAGCAAGTAAACAGTACCTTCGTAACGTTCCGCCTCTTCTGCAACCTTGGCCAAGAGAAGATACTCTTCTCGCGAAGGAATTCTTACCTGCTCGGAGGTCACTCAATAAGCTCCATTGGCGGCGCTGGATCACTCCACTCACCGGGGACATGACACTGACTATGAAAGAGTGGAAATACAATCCAGGAGAACGCCAACTGGACTCTTTTTCTACCGTCTAATTGGGTTATGGGCAACACGTTTCGTGGCGCAAGGAAGGAACACCTGCCGCACATCGTTCACAAGGCACGGAGATGACATGTGGGAGACAGGAGTGGTTAGCAGTGGGGTTGATGCTCCAACCCTGGGCAGAGGGGAAAGTGAAGCAGACTTCAAGAAACATGGTGGGTTGAGGGTTAAGTGATACGGACAAATTAGCCTCGTGCTGCTCGTAAAATAGTGCAGAATCAGACAAAAAGCATGGTGTTTGTGGGCATTACATGCGCTCTAGTGATTTAGGTATCAAATGCCCTGCGAGATGCAACTTCCATGAGTAGGAAGCTCTGACAAGACGGACGATTCAAGAGACTGACCAAGATCTACGTCTAGGGTATGCCTTCTCGACTTCCACCGCCTACTTCGGCAAGGGAGTTATCGGTTTTGCCATCCTCGTGGACATTCAGAGACCCCAGTGGCGCAGTCGGAAGCGGTGCACCTACCGTGAACCAAAACAAAGGATACCTGCGTTGTATATTGTTCACGAAAAGCGCGACAATGAGGGCAAGAGTACACGAAAGAAGGACGACGGGGAGCAAGTACCAGGATAAATCAATCACTTGCTGGTTGACGGCTGCCAAGAGAGCCGTTGCGCCAGCCGGAGGATGAACCGTTTTGGTGAGTTGCATGGCTACGAGGCTCAGCGAAACCGAGAGGGACCCGGCCAGCCACTGCAACTCGATGTAGTGTTCGAGGGGCAGGAGTTGAAATAGTTTTGATATACAAATACCAAACGATGCGCCAATGAAATGACCGCCAATAAGCGCTCTGGGTTGTGCCAGAGGAGTATCGACAGAGCCATAGATCAACACAGCCGACGCGGCCTGCGACAATGTTCGCGGTGTTGGTGAAGAACACGACAAAAGCCAGCAGCAGAATTCAATTCTTACATAGCTGGCAATCACCGGGACTGCCCGTTGTGTGAAGTAATGCGCGCTGAAGGTAGCTTGGATCACGGACACTCCGCAAAATGTAGCGATAAAGGACCAGAAGGCGACACCACATGGCGGTAGAGGCCCTGGAGGGGAAGAGCGGTATCCCAGCCAACGACTGATAGAAGGGGTAATTTTTGCCAGTTGGTGGCGTGGAGGTTCCATATCGAATTATTTTTCCACTTGACCTAGTCATATATACAGGTCTAACGCGCCTTAGCTGCGAGGATGCAGCGTGAGACGTACTCGGAAGCAATAATGGTCCTCGAGCCTAGTTTCCTTTGTAAGTAGTAGGGATGAGATGAGAATTAATTGACTAACTACAAGAACCCCACAAATTGAGGGTGTTCCTGTAGGACGGTGTCCTCGAGATGCCACTTGATGAAAATAATGATGCCTACAATGTTCCCTACAGTTGGCTCGGACTCCGAAACACGTCGCCTGCATGACACTCCTGCAAAATTGTGAGATTCCCTGACATAGTATGGTATACCGACCTTGACCAGACCGGATAGCTGATGCCAAAATATCCAGGTGTTTCATACGTAGAACCCATCCCAAACAGGACTAGGTGCTACATAAACTGGCCTAGCACAGACTAAAGAGACGGTCTGAAACGGAATCGACAAAACGAAACTTTGGTCTCCTAAGTTAGCTCCCCACCCCAAGAAGAAATCACTATGAAGTAGTGGGGAGATCATATTCGTAAGAGTAACATAGGTGATTCCAGGACGAGCGAAATGGCGCATGGGCCCGTATGCGATCGGACATTTGAAGCATAACCAGGCGCAAGTAGATAGATTTGACCATCATATGCATGTCTCATACGAACACATACAGGTGTAATCCACACGGGGCGAGTACTTATGCCCGGGGATCATTACACACAATCTCCCCCTTCCATACGTTGAGCCGTGCTTAGGTCGCTCGTTACGACACTTGTTGCGAGGATGTGGAACGGCGTCCACGAAAGAGCATGTTCTGTACGACGCGTTGTGAGAAGGACATAACGGGACCGAGCGGCAGATACAAGCCTGACGGGAAGTCGCTCAGCACCCTCACAAGAAGCGCGATGGACGCGAGCGCGCTAAGGTCGGCTCCCAGCTGGGAGGCAGGACCTATATGTGGCAGAATCGTCTCCAAGTCAATGCCGGTGTGGTAAGGTATACGGCATAAATTACCTGTGTGATGACGATCCTCGGAGGGGATTATGGGTCCCAGAGACAGAAGGTTTCTACGACATTTCCTTTATAAGGGCACCGAAATGTTGTGCTAGATCAAAGGGTGGGGGCAGCATGACGAATCGATAAGCGGAGTAGAAGTCCCGAGATACTTGCTATGGTTAGGCGCCAAAATGGGACTGGAGATTGCTCGGAAATGCGACGGAAATGGTGCATGATGATTTTAGTACTGGAATGAAGGACAATGGACTCTAGCCTGGTGGGCGGTGTCCATCTCACATGGAGCAAGGCTGGAAACGCGGCGACTCGTCACACAAAAGTGCGGGCCATTTCATACTCTGAAGAGATCCGTGTCGCACTCGCGCCACAGTAAGGGTCCCTGGCTTTAGGGCAGGTGAAATTGTGAACGGTAACAGGATTCAATCACCATTGGCGGGTTGAAGCCATCCATCAACATCTTCATCCTCGTTAAACGGAGGTGGGAAGAGAGGTTGAGTGGTCAGTCGGAAGTGGGAAGAAGAGGTCCGTCGCCGGCGTCGTTCCACCTTTCCGTCGTCTCAGGAAGTTAATGTGCATCTAGACGTCAGGCCTGGTCAGGATCTGTAGATATGGCGTACCAGTTTTCGCGGAAGGGATGTTTCAAGTGTGGAAATTGTGAGTGCATACAGTGACTCTTACAAGGTCTTTTTCACATTAAGAGTGAATATCACGCAGTGGGCCATATTGCTGAGAACTGCTCCTCGGAGCAACGTCTCTGTTACAACTGCCGCCAACCAGGACACGAGTCCTCGGCTTGCCCTTCACCCCGAACCGTCGCAACCAAGCAGTGCTATTCCTGTGGCGGTATAGGACACATTCAAGCCGAATGTCCCAATTTGAGAGTCCAAGGCGGAAATCAGAAATGCTATGTGAGTGAGCCCCGATCATCTCAATGTAATACCCGCCGACAGATCTCCCCAGAACTGTGGGCGTTTTGGCCACATAGCCCGCATGTGCCCTAGCGGAGCCACTGGGGTGGCGGGCGCCGGATTTGCATCCCGTATGCCCCCTCCAGGACGTGCTTTAAATACATCAACTTTACCTCCAGTAAAATGCTATCGCTGCGGAGGTCCAAACCATATGGCTAGGTAGAAATCATCCAGTATTATGATTATGAGGATGTTGACTTGATAATACTTCAAGGGACTGTCTCGCTGCACCAGGTGCAACTTTTGCGGACGGCGGACTTACTTCGGGATTGAACAAGAATAAGACTTGCTACAAATGTGGACATGAAGGACATGTAAGATCTCCGCGTATAGTCTGGACTGGCATTAATTTAAGCTATTGCAGATTGCAAGAGATTGCACCGAGAATGCAGAGTTTGCTGGATAATTATGTTTCCATTCTCTCTCATATGCGGTGCGAAGAGATATCCTTCTGTTGGTCCTTAAAATTGTGAAGTACATTCAAGTGAATGTCATTTCACCATGCTTTAATCATACAGACTCATTTTGCTCTACGCGATGGTGCTCGACTTTAGCGCACCACCTGCAACAACTATAGCTACTTTTTTGACAGGATTTCTTTGCCGTGATCACGTTCCAGGATATCGTTCGGTACAGACGGAGATGACCACCAGGAACACCTATTCCTAATTCTCTATCCTACTAACCTTCCAACGTCATGTGCGATCGTGCTAATTACCTTAGTTCACTTGACCATCATCCACTCATTTGAGATTTCATGCACATGTCTACCATGGCCAGTACTAGCATCAGCATGTGGACTGTTGCACATCCATGAAACAAGCCTGTTAACAATGACTTGCACATAACCCAGACACGACCTCTGTTCGCCTCCTGTGACGGCGTCCCATGATTGTGATCATGCTTTGGAACCCTACAACTTGTGCGCGAGGCAAATGTGCTGGCAGGAAATCAGGATCATAAAAGTTAGGGGATAGCGGAGTGTCCAACCCCGCCGCCGGATTTGTGTGTAAGCATTGGAACTCTGCATCGTTGAAATGCTGAGAGCATTTCAACGCGCTACGCCCACTACTTGTCGCTGTGCACAGCGGCGGAGAGCCTTCTTTAACTTCACCAAATTCCCTTCCACAGACCCTTTTCCGCACAACGGGTCGGAGACCCAAAGCTATCATGAACAGAAAATCTTTCCGTACGTTACTGCACATCAACATTCTATAATTCACCCACACTGGTTCACGCAGATACGGGCGCAGTGAACTGTACAACATCATTGCGGACGTAGAATCATATCCAAATTTCGTGCCATACTGTACTGATTCAAGAATCCTTGAAAGCAAGGCGTGGCAGAACGGAGTAACGGTGATGGCAGCTGAGCTTACAGTGGGTTTCCTGGCATTCAAGGAAAGCTATATCAGCAATGTGACATGCAAGCCTCATGAATCTGTGGAGGTATAGCCTTTCTGCATGTATCTCGTGTGATGCACTGCTGACACTTCGGTATGCCAGGCAGTAGCCTCGTCTTCAAGTCCTTTGTTCAAAACCTTGACAACAATTTGGCGCCTGCAGCCAGTATCCTCCTCCTCTCCTCAACTTTCTACGCCTCTCTCACAAGAGATTCCTGCAAGGAGCTTTGGCTCTCGAACTTTCCCCGACCAGGGGCCAACATTAGTCACTCTGGACCTTGCATTCGCATTCGCGAACCCAATGCATGCCACTGTCTCTGCAACACTCTTCGGACAGGTTTCGAAACTCATGGTGAAAGCGTTCGAACAGCGCTGTGTCGTATTATATGGACTTCGAACCGATTAATCGATTCAATGTCAATACCGGCTTGTTTGGGTCAATCACAATATTCGTTGGCAATGCTACCTATGGACCTGAAATGTAGACCTATAACATGAGGGAAAGTTCGCACATCCCTCAACCACTGTCCCCTTTATGCAGACAAAGGGTTGAAGGATTTAGTCGCTTTTCACCTTAGCGTTAGGTGAGAGATCCCCTCCACCTTGAAGTTCGCCTAGTCTTCGTCCGTCCACGACCAGGAATTCGTAGAGAAGAGGTGTGGGGTGTTCTCGCCTGCTGGATGCAAGATAAAGTAGGAGTCTCACCTCCAAGATCTGTCCTTGGAACGATGGAAGCTCCTGCAAGCAATTACTGCGACCGTCAGAAGCGGTAACTTTCTTTGTCGTCACTGTGCTCACGATGCGTGTCTGTGGTCACCGGGCAGGATGGGCGAACCAAGGAAGTTGGTCTGCACCAAAGATTAGTGTATGAAACCCCCTTCCAGCTCACCATCGATGGTCTTGCCGGCTGTTGTGAAGGACATGGACTGGCGGTTTCTCAGGCCGTTGTCCTCACCATCGTGAAGATGTTATGGTATTTCGCAGACCTTTCAATTGCAATATTTACCCTGTTTGCCAGGTATGAGATATCAATTGACTAGCGATCGACGGTGTACGTCTGATGGCATTCGCCTGGCATGTGGAGGAGATTTACAAATTCGGCAACCTGTTGCTCATCAGCAGTGCTATTCAAGACTCTTAGGTGGACCACGAAAGGACGGATAGTGTTTGGGTCCGGTCACTGGGCGTATCCTTGCTTGGGAGACTACTAAGTAGAGCATCGCCGACAAGTCTTGCGGCAGTTTCAGATCTGGGACTGCGCAGTGATATGGCGATGCTTGACGGTCCCTGGAGAGATCCGGGGGTCCTGGGGGGTAATAATGTGCATGGATACGGATTTCTAGTTGCGAACGGGCTAAAGTGGGAGAAATTCAAATCATGCATGGGCAAAATGAAGAAATTTTCTGTCAAATATCAGACTGTATCTTGGGTTGCGAACGTGGCATAGCAGAAGGGTGACAGAGGTCCGGATGCAGGCGGTGTATAACATCGCCCGTTTCCACTTTGACTGCACAAAACTGCTACAAATTTTGAGGCTTTGTGTTCATTCACAACCCTCGACGACTACTCTCTCTTACCTTCCATTTCCACCGTCGTTGGGCGCTACTGAAAGTTTTTTTTTTCCGCCACAGGTCTTCAACAGTCACCCAACTTCCACTTTATGTCCTCTCCATCGCATCGCGCGCCTTACGGCGATCCGTTTGCTGACCGCCCCCGCCAAACCCATTTCCAAGAGCCCCCAGCGAGGACGTACGACAGCGCCACCGGCTCTCCTTTCGAGAGCACTACCACTCTCCCTCGCGAGTTTGGTGCTGCAGGCTATGGCGACGAGGACTATGCTGAAAAACTCCCGTTGACAGGTGGTGAGAGCTTCAATGCTGGTGGTTACTACCCACCTGGGTAAGTCATATTTCGTTTTCATGGCGCGTGGAGATGGCTCATCCCGCTTCTTCAGCCCTGTCGATCCATCTGCATACGGAGACCCTTATGCTCGCCCGAGCTCAGTGATGTCGCAGTCCACCAATGGAGTTGAAACCGCGTGGAGACGTCGCCAGACTATCAAACGCGGCGTGACGCGCAAAGTCAAGCTTACCAAGGGGAACTTCATCACTGAGTACCCAGTTCCTACGCCAGTTCACAGCGCAATCGAAGCAAAATATGCAATGACCAGTACGACGGAATTTTCGTGTGTATTTACTCTCCCATTGTCCCGTCGGATACTAACCAACCCCCAATCAGCCACATGCGATACAGTGCTGCTACGGTCGATCCAGATGATTTTACCGAAGCAGATGGATGGTCATTGCGACCTAAGCTCTACAACCGTCAGACTGACCTTCTTATTGCTGTCACGTCTTACAACGAGGACAAGACGCTCTACGCTCGTACACTTCATGGTGTCATGCTTAACATTCGTGATATCTGCAAGACAAAGCAGTCAAAGTATTGGCGGCGAGCTGCGGAGGAAGGTATGCCAGGTTGGCAAAGGATTGTGGTTGCTCTTATCGTGGATGGTCTGGAGCCAATGGACAAGAGCGTTCTCGATATCCTGGCCACTGTGGGTGTTTATCAAGACGGTGTCATGAAGAAGCAGGTGGATGGAAAGGATACCGTTGCCCACATATTTGAGGTTAGCTCTTTCTCAAGTCAGACGAATATTGCTTGACACATGGCACTGTAGTACACTACCCAACTTTCTGTGGACCCCACGCCTCAATTGGTTCTTCCTCATGAGAACGACCCCAATAATTTAATCCCAGTCCAGATCATTTTCGTCTTGAAGGCCAAGAATCAGAAGAAGATCAACTCTCATCGCTGGCTCTTCAATGCTATTGGACGCATTTTGAAGGTACGGGAACTCGTTACTTTCCTCAGATATGTACTGATTTTATCCTTTAGCCCGAAATCTGTATCCTCATTGATGCTGGAACAAAACCAGGGCACAAATCTCTTTATTACCTATGGGAGGCCTTTTACAATGACGCTCATTTAGGAGGGTGCTGTGGCGAAATTCACGCTATGATTGAAGGGGGGAGGAAACTTCTGAACCCTTTGGTTGCAGCACAAAATTTCGAGTACAAGATGTCCAACATTCTCGGTAATCCTTTTGGTCACTTTGTATACATAAACCTAACACTGTTTGATAGATAAACCGCTTGAAAGTAGTTTCGGCTATGTGTCGGTCCTCCCTGGTGCATTCTCCGCATACCGGTTTCGCGCAATCCTTGGACGCCCCCTCGAACAATATTTCCATGGTGATCACTCGCTTGCTGATCGTCTTGGCGCAAAGGGTATCTATGGCATGAACATCTTCACCAAAAACATGTTCTTAGCTGAGGATCGTATCTTGTGTTTCGAGTTGGTCGCGAAAGCCGGAGACCGCTGGACTTTGACGTACGTCAAGCCTTCGAAAGCAGAGACGGATGTCCCAGAGACCGCGGTTGAATTGATTGGTCAACGTCGTCGTTGGCTGAATGGCTCATTTGCTGCTTCGGTGGTGAGTATCCGATTTGCCAACCTGTGTCCCCTTCGATACTGAATTTGAATTTTTGATAGTATGCCCTAGTGAACTTCTTCCAGCTCTACCGTTCGGGCCATGGGATCATCAGAATGTTCTTCTTCCATGTCCAGGCTTTGGTATGTAGCATCATTTCAGGCCTTTCTAGTTTGGTTAACCACTTTTTAAGTATAACATCTTCTCGTTGATCTTTTCGTGGTTTGCTTTGGCCAACATTTGGTTGACATTCAGTATTATCATCGACCTACTGCCTTCACAATCAATCATTATTTTCGGCACCGAGACTGTTGTACGTAGTTCGTCTTGCGAGTCATTTGTGGTATTAACAAGTTGTTTAGACTCATTGGGTGAACCTGGCCTTCAAGTGGATATACCTGGCTTTCCTTGCGTTACAAGTGAGTCACCTGACCATTGGACTGCATTTACAATCAATTGATCCTCGTCATAGTTTGTCCTTGCTCTCGGGAACAGGCCCAAAGGCGAACGAACTGCTTATGCCATAACTCTTTGGTCGGTTGAATCTTCCAAATGTTCACTTCTTCGCTTATCCTTTGCAGGGTCTACGCCTTCTTGGCTGTTTACCTGCTTATTTGTTCATTTTGGCTAACGATCAAGGCGTTCGCGGTAGGTACACCTCTATCTCTGTTTTGTAAACGACTCAATTGGCTCCCTCAGAACATCCCCTCAGAGCTGCAGAATAAGACCACCATGCAAGTCATCCTAACGTTCTTCACTCCGCCGGTCGGTGCATTGATTGCTGCAATGGTATCAACATTCGGTAAGTCGCTGTTATGGAACGGACTATCAGGCTCATTGGTGGCTTCAGGGATTTACTTCATCGCGTCATTCCTCTACGTAAGTCCCTCGCTGTCTGTGGTGGAACTCTGCGCGAACCAGCATTACAGCGAGACCCCTGGCATATGTTCTCCAGTTTCTTCCAATATTTGTGCTTAGCACCGAGTTTCACGAATGTCCTCAATGTTTACGCATTCTGTAACTTGCATGATGTGAGTTAATTGACTCGTACATCTGTGTACATCTGACACGCTTTATAGGTCTCTTGGGGTACCAAGGGCAGCGACAAGGCTGAAGCACTTCCATCGGTCTCCTCGTCGAAGAGCAAGGACGCTGATGCCCCTGTCGTCGAGGACACACATCGGATCCAAGAGGATGTCGATGCAGCCTTCAAAGAAACTGTCACGCGTGCCGTGACCAAGGTCGAAGTCAAGGAGGTCGTCGAGAAGCCCACAATGGACGACCAGAACAAGACTTTCCGCACGCGGCTCGTGGCATTCTGGATGCTCACGAATGCTGGACTAGCAGTTGCGATCGAAAATATCAACGGTCTTGTTACCGCAGCGGATGCCGTTGAGGACCAAGACGAGCTGCGAACTAAGCAGAACACTTACTTTGCCGTAATTCTGTATTCCACGTTTGGACTTGCCGCCGTGCGATTTGCGGGGGTAAGTTGTGTCCTACGTGGGGTTTGTACGTGCTGACGAGATCATCTAGTGCCTGTGGTATTGGTTCAAACGTAACCTTTTCAGATGCTGCAGGAGGAACTAGATGATTGGACACTTCGTACAGATATGCGCTTTTGTTTTGCAAGGACTCAGATTAGCTCTTATCTACCTTCGTTGATAACCAGCGTTCGCATCCCGTATTCTCAGTCGGACATTCCATTTTACACTGATCATCATCATTCCCTTTATATACGAGTAGTATCCCTGTCTACGCCTAGATCGGAATAGATAGAAGGGTACTCAAAGAAACAGAGGGCAGGCTTAATTATAGTTATCGCTGATGCAACATCAAGAGTACATGCCAGCAAACTGATATCGGGTACTCTCTACAACGCCGACTGCATGGCTAGAGTCGATCGACAGGGTTGGCAATTGAGCAGGTACACCCATATCCCTTGCGACCATACGAGAATCAACGAGCCAGGGCCGTAGCCAACTCTCTCCAGGCGGAGGGAAAACACCGCCCTCCCGACGTTCCTCAGCTGTAACGAGTGGCCGTCGACAGCTTGGGCAAGAATCATGCTGCTAGCAGAGGTAAAGCCGAGTTTTAAAAAGGATAAAGGCGACCAACCCCTTCCGTGATCCACTTCACGATGCTGAGGTGTGCATGAGCACGTTTTCACAGGGAAGACGGAACGGGACCACACGCAACTCTTTGCGACAGAATATGTGGCCACAAGTGCTCTGCAGCTTTGTGACTCCCAGTTCATCGACGGGATGCGCAGGGGAGTCCATCGCAAGGGCAACTTCTTCCTCTGCTAGAGTAGCAAGAAAGGTGTTGAAACATATCGGACAAACGTCATCTGTGAATAATGCATCCATGATTCAGAGTATGCGTAAGGCGCAATGGCAGTGCGAACACGGGCTTACCTTGATGACCAGAAGCAACTAGGTCAGCTTCTGTCAACTTGGGGAACTCGCCGAAGAGCTTCTGCATCTGCCTAGGCGATGTGAGTGCAGTCCAGTGGAAACACGGGGATTACTGACTGCTGCGAAAGTCGGCTGTTAAATAATCTGAACTGCGAGACTACCTCGTCAATCTCTTGGGCAGAGACAAACGTATTTGAGTTTAGCTCAATATACTCGTCAGCCATGTTCACAAGGAAACCAAAGCAAGGTCAGGTCAGGGTGAGCCAGACACACGTGTATCGATGAATGCGTGGGAACAATCATAGGCATTACAACAAACCGACACGCTACAACTACAGACAGTCAGAGATTCAGCGAGACAGCAAACACAATTTAACGCTACGACAGATATGCGCGGATATTATCACGCTCTTACAGAACACTCGTCGACCATCTATATTGACCACCTCGTCATTCAAACGGATTGGTGTCTTCGTGCGCAGGTACCGCGGGTGACTTGGAGTCCGACAGTTCCGCGTCACTCTCGCTTAGTTGTTCGTCCAATGTCAGGGATTCTTTCTCTTTGTTCGAGAACAGATTACCCGTTGGCTTTGCGCCTCTGGTGGACTGGTGATCAGTCATGTTCAATAAATCGAGTGGTTACCGCGCACTTGGCGAAACGCTTCTGTCTAGCAGCGTTGAGTTTCTGACTGGCCGGAGTCACCATGTTGTCGGTTGGCGAGACAAGTTTTGGGTTACTGGGGATAGTCTACCGGTTAATATGCGTCCGCCCGCTGAGCCGTTGACATACTTGGACTTTGCCATTTTCTTAGCCAAGAGGGCTTTCATGCCCATCCCTGGCGCAACCGTTGTCCCATTCGTCGCATTCCCAAGGGGTGCCTGTGGAACGACAATATGCGCTGCTTGCGAAGGATGATGCATTGGCTGGATAGGAGCCGAAATGGGAGAATCGTTTGGGGTGGAGGAGGAAGACATGACGGAAGGCTGATAGTTGGTGAGCTCCGAAGCAGTTGGGCGTTTGGTTGAGCAAAATTTTGGCGCGTTCAGAAGAAAAGTCAACTTGGACGCGTGAGATGTCACGTGAGTATTCCCAAGTCATGTGAGGAAAATAAGAAACAAAATCAATTATTTGCGGCAGTACGTTTTACCGGCGCACCCCACAGCAATTTCTGCTTCGCTGGCTCTCCCTCTCCATAGCTTATTCCAAGGTTTTGTGAGCTGTTCCTTTTATCATCCTTAAACCCGATTGGTGACGTTTTCCTGCACCATTTGAGTTCTGACAGTCATGTGGCGACGATGTCAATATCTGATGGCATCCTCATCGGTCGAGTTTCAGCATGTCGCCGACACCCAAAAGCCGACATACACCGCTCTCCCGCCATTATGGAAGGACAAAAGGCAATACCACCGCTCATTTGGATGGTAGTAGGCAGCCTCGAACGTGCCATGCTTATCTCAGCTCCGATACTGAACATGGATAGATATTGGCCGCCTTCTAGCCAGGAGTCTGTGGCGTTGTGGGTACCTTGCTGTATGAATTGGACGAGGCTGTGAGTCTGCGTCAGTTGAGAGCATTTGTATTCGCCTAACCTACTGCGCTTAAGTAGATGGGGCCAGTGCTGGCGCCACGTGTTAGTCAGCTGTTCTTCACCTTGAGAACGTGCGATGCCCGCTTTGGCAGAGTTTACGAGTATGTGGCGACGTCGTCCGCGGGTTTCGCAGGAGCAGTGCGAACAGGGCCGGGGTGGGCTTTGGCTCGCCGGTAGGACACCGATCGGACTCTGACCGGACGTAGGCTATCTCGTGCGGTATGTGTGGACTCGGAATCGCTGCTGGGTCTTGCCAAGCTGTGTGGCCATACCATTTCCAAGAGGGCTTACTCCATATATACGCTATGCAGTTCACACGCATCGTGTATCCTGTAGAGGTCGAATGCATCACAAGACACCTCGAGTGACAGCAACAACGTTATAGAAGCAGCCCTATTACTCTTCTGCACGAGGCGAGACCACTCACGGCGGGGATGTTCCTGAAAAATGTCGCCTGTATTACTCCAGCTTGGTGGTCAGAGCCGTGGACAATCCCGGACACTGGCACCGTTGAGACCCCGCATACGTACTTGAGAATGGAGTTACCCTTGCGTATATAACAACATCGACCTATTCAACTTGGCAGCCGCTGTTCGCCCTACATCCTTGCTACCACCAGGAACTTGCTTCTTTTTGTGAGCAACGCTGCCATCTGTTGTCCTGTCTGCCACAGAACACGGCTCGGTAAACGCGACCGTCGCAACAAGCTGCATTTTTCGGTCGGACTCGGTCTCCGCCATCTTTCTGTACTGTCCATCTCTTCCTTTCATTTAATCTTTTCTCCTGTCTCCTTTATTCCCTTTCTCCTTCTCTCCCCTCCGATATGGCCGCCAACACAATGAAGAAGAGAAAAATTGCTGTTCTCGGCTCCCGCTCAGTCGGTAGGCATCTTCCACCCACATTTGTCCTCGCCTCACCGAACCGTCATCAGGGAAATCCTCCCTTGTGATCCAGTTCATAGAAAACCACTTCGTAGAAGCTTACTATCCAACCATCGAAAGTACCTTTTCCAAAGGCGTCGTCTACCAGGGCGTCGAATATGATTGTGACATCATCGACACCGCTGGTCAGGTCGGTACCGTTCATTGGATCAGGCTACCCTACGTATAAACCTTCTCCCATCAGGACGAATACTCGATTCTCAATTCCAAGCACGCCATCGGCATACATGGCTATGTTCTAGTGTACTCAGTCACATCCAGAAGGTCCTTTGAAATGGTCAAGATTGTCTATGACAAGATTCTCGATTTCTGCGGAAAGAATGACATACCATGCGTGATAGTGGGTGCAAAGACTGATTTACAGTCCAGGTATGTTTGCTGCATCCCTCGTTGCACGGCGATATGCCTTGCTTCGTTACCTGCATTGTCGAGACCGTTCATCCTTATAGTCCACATAGCAGGCAGGTTCAGC
>JBBPNB010000619.1:0-14605 GCA_038090635.1 Rubroboletus satanas
CTCGCCCCCTTCCTTCAGAGTATCATCGTCGATGAGGTCCACGAAATCATCCTCGCATCTCAGACCATGCTGTTCGCATACGTAGACCCATACACCATCAGTCCGGCTCGCGTGCTCGTATGTCAAACCTGTTCACTAAGTTCAATCGAGAGCGCGAGGTCGCCGGTCGTGTAGGCCGATTCTGCCGCCTGCAGGACATAGAATGAATTCTGTGATGCGAACAGGAGGACATGCGTCATTGATCGCACAGAATAGTCGTCTCTGACAAGCTTTTCAGTATCGATGGTCCAGCCAACGTCACGAAGGATGGAAACTTACTGGCTACATGGTACGTAAATGTCTGCCAGCTTGAATGAGCCTTGGATATCGGTCGAAGTGCCGCGACAGTTCGTGAACGGCTCTCGATCCTGTCTGCTCATCAATTTCGAAATACGGTGCTTCCGTGATGTCTTGCTTGAGAGCAATATCCGGCTTTCATGCGAATGTTTGTGAGGCAGTCTGCCCGTGGTGAACCGGGGAAGTTGTCATTAAGCATCCGGTGGCATTGCTAGCGTCAAGGATGCTGCGTGTGAGTGCAATCAGTGATGCTCCGGCGAAACAGGTAGGGAGCGCGAGAACCCCACCCTGCCAATATATACATATGAGGTGGTTAACTGGGTGCGCAGACGTCCCATCGTGGAGAACATTCATCTGGAGCTTGATCGCGCCCTCTTTGAGGATGTGCCTGGATGCGGGCGCATTTTGTGCGTGGTATGTCGCGAGTTGGTCTAATGCAGATGACGGTAACGCATCGTGAAGGGGCTCCTGCAGGGGAGATTCGACGAGCACTCGTCACAACGAGGTCACCTAACTGGGAGCCGAGTAGCAATGAACGCCAAAGACACGCTGTGTCAACAGACCATATTGAGAATAAGGAAACGTATTTATGGAGCAACTTTGTGCACCACGAGTAAACCGAAACACCTTGTTCATTGACATTTCGACACCGACAATTGTATACCATCAGTGAGGATGTCGCCAACGAATACCGGTGCGTAGCAGCTAGGTGTGATTGAGCAATGCTGACAGTTCGGTCAGACCAAACGATAGTGATTGACACCGGTTTCTCTGGCTATGTTTACGCAGTCGCATTCCACCCCGATGGGAAGCACCTTTTGGGGAGGGGAAAGGATGGGATTCGACGATGGCGACTCGCAGATCGTCAAGAAGTAGGAAAGCAAACGGGGATGGATTTGAACGCCATTGCCGTGTCGAAGGATCACAGGTGGATAATATGTGGGACTCAGAAGGGGGCAAGCGTGTGGGACGGAGAATTGCAAGAAAAAGTCATCGATGTGGAGGGCAGACATTACGTGGGTGCGGTTGACGTCTCTCCTGATTCGACCAGGTTTGCCACTGGGACTGGAAGCTATGACAAGAAAGCGAGCATTTGGAGCATCACAAGTGGGCAGAGACTCGTTGGCCCACTCCAACACACCAGTCGCATTCCAGGAATCAAATTCTCCCCGGATGGCAGGCATATCGCCACTGCATGCGACAATGGCCCGATCCGCATTTTCCACAGCGACAACGGCGATGAGCTTATCGCCATCAAGACTGTCATACCCAGACTGTTGGCTACTCCGCTTGCGTGGTCAAACAATGGTCGGCAAATTTTTGCCACATCCAGTGACAACAAAATCAGGTCCTTCGATGTCACTACCGGGTCTCAGCTCGCTGAATCGGCGATTCTCAATGGCGGCGATGTCTACTCTATCACTATGCCTGCCAATGGAAAGTTCATTGCTACTTCCACACAGCATTCAATCTCATTCCTGCAGACATACACACTAACACGGGCTGGCGCTATCATCGAAGACAGTGAATGCTCATGGTCGATTGCAATTTCTCCAGACGATAGTTATCTCGCGACTGGACGGGGTGACGGGAAAATCATTATTCACGATCTCGGCAAGACTCGTCCTGACTTGTATGGTCCATTTCATGTAAGTTACTGTCTTTTCATAGTCTTGGCATGTCAGATAAGCCCCATCCGTCTATCATATTAACAAACCATGTTAGACATCTACTCATGACTTGGAAGGACAACACGACGAGCAGCCTGTGACCTCGGGTAGTGACGACAACAAACCAGCCGACTCTAATGCGGTAGGAGTTTCCCATTCTGTACCAGAAGAGTTGCACTGACTCCATAGTATATACGTATTACAACAGGAAGAACCCAGGAAATCCAGCCCACTCGAGTCTGTCAGCCACAGTGAAGACGGCGATGATCTCCTCGAGGTATCTGTCTGTTCGTTTTCTCGTTGGAGCAAGTTCTCACAATGCCATAGATTGAGGTACCGTCCAGCAGACCCGCTCCCCAGTTCGACTTTGACGAGGTCGGTAATCACTTCATTTTATTCTTGCTTTCATGTTGACGCTGCTGGAGCCACCGTCACCTGCTTCGTCTGCCGATCGCCGGGAGGACGAGACACGCCCGCAGTTGTCAAATGTCCCAGTGACCTCCCCTCTAGAGGCACGTCTGGGGGGTAACATTGATAGTGCCGAATCACCTCAGGGTCGTTCAATGTTTAGAAAGTTGCTACGGAGAAAGGATAACAAACAGTCAGCTTTGCATAAACCTGATCGGCTGTCTGGAAAGTCTCGCCGGCCACCCGATCGTCCATCTCCTTCCCACTCCCCAGCGAGGGTGGATACCACAAACGAGCACCCTTCGTGGATGGCTGCGGCTCAGCGCAAGGCAGTAAGTGCTCTTCCTTGATACACGATCGGATGCGGTGTGTCTAATATGTCATCTTAGCGAACGGTCGCAGGAGTCGCCCGAACGAAAAAGGTTTGTCGTTCCTCGGATTTGTATGCAGGGACCCATTACGCGTTACAGGATAAATCGCGTGCAAAGACTACTACTGTTTCCAAGGATCCGAGCAAAGGTGCTTCTGGTAGTGGGCAGCATACTACGGATGCAAGGACAACGGACCCAGTGTGTCTCTCTTTGGTGATGGTGGACCTCGCCACGACTGCTCATGTTCAATTAGGCGCAACAAGCGAATGATCCACTTCAACCCTCAGCCGGGAGGGTTCATCTAACGGTGCGCGTTACCTTTCCTTGACCTACATCGTTGTACTTACAGTTGATCAGCATCACCAACAAACAGGCGACGCTACCCTCGCGATCACGTTTCCCGCGTGGTTGCTGTGTTTTCGCTCAGGCACGCATGATGGGACGAATTGATCCGCGTGATTCAAGAATCAATATGTATGTGCACGTCGGCTATACAGTTCTCTGAGTTTGTGTCACAGCTCGCAGCATCAGGATGAATCCTGCCGTCCACGGTTGAGTTCGCTGGAATATTCACACAAAGGTCACCAATGAAGCTTGAAGTCCAGATGCACGCGGAGGCTGGGATTGGAGGACGTCTGATTGATTAGAGCTGTTGCAACTAAAGAATGTCAATTTTATCACTGCAGGTGGCGCAACTATTGAGTCATTCGTCTGCCCGTCCCCCTCCAGAAGGCATCCAAATACATATACATGTCGACCTTACAGGCCTCCTTTGCATGAGGAAAAAGGATGACGGATGTCACGTAGTGCCAGAAAGCGACAAAAGAGCGAAGGGAATGATGAACTTAACACGACTCAAAATTGACAGCGAGAGAGAAAATTTACACAAAGACATGTATGGTCGAGCCAAACGAACAAGAGTGTCCCAAACCGATGCTAAGTCGAAGCGATAAGCTCAGAGACGGTCGGTCCAAAGGTGGCGGGTCGGCGGATGATCGATGATGACTATCAGTGACTGCAACCAGACCCCTATAATACTTGTCTACCACTGTGTGTCATGTCTACATCCGACGACTCCACCCCATGGTCATGTATCCTCCTCGCGGTAGCATATGGTGCTTCACTCCTGTCCTTTGCCATGCTCCCAATCATAGGCACAGGAGCAGGATGCCATAATAACCCAAACCTGGACAACCAAGTCGACTGGCTCGCGTGCGGCAGTATTACGTTTGGCGCGGTCGTTTGGACCAGGGAGTTGCCTATGCGGGACTGAAATCAGGAAGGACGGCCCCTGTGGCAGGGTGTATATGTATGAAGTCATCGCTGGAGTTGTGTCGGGGGTGCCCATGATATCCCATCTCGGTAGGTGGTTTACTCATTTCCTAGACCGTTTGCACTCACTACTCAAAGATTCAGGATTCTACATGTTCTACATCATCTATGTCATTTTGTTCGAAACCCTCTACTTCACGTTACTCAGCTACATGGCGCACGACAATTTCCGTAGAAGAGTCTATGAGTTGCTCACTAGTATCCTGCCAGAAGGCTGGCATCAAGGTCAGTTCAGTCTGCTTTAGTGCCTCTGTCACTGACATCTATATGTTATTGTTGTGTATGCAGTGGTGGCAGGGATGACAGCACCACAATAAGTCATGTTCTTGTGTGTAACGGGATAGCATGCAGATTTCTGATCCATTCCATCAGAAGCCGGCCCATCAAGGCTACACGGAGCTAGACGTGATGGAACAATCTGTCGATTCCATAGCCTCCATAATGTAGGAATTAGTATCCTCCTCTATTTTTGCTTTGTGGATCCTCCTCGTCATGTTATTTCCAACCCTATAGAGAAAGAGAGCATGTCTAAGTAAAAGGCTATACTATATGGTATCGTAATCGAGTCTGCGACGTTTCGACCTATCATAAAATCGTCCACCATGTTCTGAACCACAATTAAATTCATCACAGTGCATTGGCGCGATCCATCAGCCCTCTCACTCGCCTACTCAGTCGCTCGGCTTCCACCCTGCGCTCCAGTACCTGCTGTGCTGGCATGTCCTTGCGCCGCATCCACCTCTGGTTGTGTTGCCCTCGTTCTCGGTGCGTTTCGCGTGCAGGGCGGACAAGTCGATCACACGAGGCGACGACGAGAACTTGATGACGTCCCGGTAGAGCATTTTCGTTTCAGTTGCGAGGGACCGAATACTAGGTGGCGGAGACGGAAAGTCCGACTCGGACTCTTCGGAATCAGAGACGGTCGACGGGTCCAAAGGTGGCGTAGGCGGTAGGCGGACCGGTCCTGGAAGAGGAGGCAGGGCTTCGATCTCCTTCAGCAGGTCTTGGCCTTTGAGATACGAATTCTGTCCGTAGGAACCTCACCGTTCCACGGAGGCCTCGATCTACGAGCGCATGAGATGCGTGTCGCGGAGCATTTCTAGCAAATGAGAGGTTTCGATACTCCCTTCAATAGGCGCATTATCTGACTCGGTAGGTTGAGTTCCAGCGGTTGTCGAATGAAATCATTCAGTCTCCTCGTGCACCAGACGCTGTAAATCTCGCACCTTGTCTCTCTGGCGCAGCCATAGTCTTGAGCTTAGCGTTATCCTGCTCGGGAGCATCCAAGTCAGCCAACAGCGAACCTCCTCACACGCTCGCTCCTGTTTCCTCGCTTTCGAGAGCTCAGTCTCAAGTTCAACGATTGTATCCGTTTACTTCTTGCTCGCTTCCATGCGGTGTTCCATGAGTTCAATTTTAACAGTAGACTCCTGGATAACCTGATCTCTCGACTTGAGACTGCGTAGCTGAGCTGCTTTGCGCTCTGCCTCGACGTTGACTGCTGTGCTTGCTCGGACATCGTTGACGCGCACGTTCCAAGGCGGTGTGCCAGTGACTGTCGAACGTGACCAGAGTCATGAATGATCGACAGCACGGAAGAGAATAGTACGTACTCTTGACAACATTCCCTGGGGAGCAAACTGTGGGACGACAGATGGACAGTCAGCCTTGCGCTCTCGTTGAGGCGTGAGTGAAACCGGGAACATCGAGATACCAAAGTTGACGAGTTCGGGGATAGCGTTGCTCGGTGACTTCGGTTGACCTACGAGATGTGCTTTCATTGCCGCTGAATCCTGGATAACCTCCAAGCGTTTTGTGAGTTTCCTAGTATTTTTGGGTCACGAGATTCTCCTCAAACGAGGGAGCAAATGATGTTGGGATACTGGATTGGAGAAGACACCTTCGCACTCCTACATTGGTCGAGCAGTTTCTGAAGAGACTCGAAAAGTTCGAGTTCCGGATGGTATCCGCCCATTTCGAGAGCCACGTCCTCGTCTCGCAGGATAACTGCGACCGAGGTTTTCATAAGACTGATCGAGGTAGCGAACACATCACCAATTCGTGACTCGAACCTCAGTGCTGCTATAGGCCATCGGTAATCCTATCTAGAAGTTTCCCGAGCTAAAGTATCCAGGTGAGATCGGTGGAAAGGGTAAAAGCAGTAATATATCTCATCCACACGCCTACCCCCCATCTTTTCTCTCTCTCACAGCACTTCCCGCAAGCCTCAGGCTGTACGCAGGTAAGTCTATTCGTTGAGAAGCCACATGAAGAGATAGTACCCATACCGCTCTAGACACGGGACCCAGGAGCCTGCACCCACCAATACTGGTCAAAGGCGGTCGGAACACCGTTTTCGTACAGATTGTAGCACGTGTTTGGCCCGATGCTCACGGGAACGCAGTCGTAGTAGGAGACGCAGGTGTACAGTACTATGGGGTAGTAGCCGGGATCGTACCAGTAAATGGACAGGAATGCCATTTCGTTCGGGGCATCCCCCCCGTCACCTTCGCCAGGCAAATTCGCGCCGTCGATAATTTCACATGTGCCCGTGCAGTCTTGGTTGTTGCAGAAGACGAACGCGGTGCCCTGAGTGGGGTAGGTAACGGCAGGCGTGCCACTGGTAGGCGAGGCACTTTGTTGGGCAAGAACGCCACTCATAGGAGAGGGCGGTGAAGAAGAGTACATGAGCGTTGAAATGCATGGCGTGAAGGGTCAAGGAGTTCAACGAGGGTAACCTGAACGAGCTTATGGGTTGCAAACGCCATTTTATGGGATTTTAGGTGCTCGACTCGGACACTCTTATCATGTGAAGAAAACCCACGCGAAAGGTCATTTTTGTACGTGGCCACATTGTCAGACGGTGGCCGGGGAAGCTGACCTGTCCTCTTGCATATGTGTCCATGCTTGATATGACAAGGTGAGTGGGATACCACAAAGTGTGGGGTCACGACTGACACGTATATAGCAAGTCAACCAGTGCCTCCGTCCTGTCAATGAGTGAATTGTCAGCAAGTCATACGAGAATACAACGCTGAACTTACAAGGCGCCCACACCGGATGAATACAACGGTCGGCACGCTCCATCGCTGGTGTGTTCTCATCCTAACCCGGGCCCATATGTACAAGACCGTATGTGCACACTCTTCAAGTTGTCACTGGTAGACGCACCGTGACAGGTCACAGCCTGAGCGTGGACTCAACAGTGATCAGTTCACTTCCCACTTCTTCAGGCTCTCTCCCTCTTTCTCTCGATGCTGTACTAGATCGCTATATGAACGTCGACTAACGAGCGCCCCATCGTCTGTGGTTCTCTCAGCGTTCACCCAACGCTACGAGCCGCGGGGCCGCCGGGAACGAAGATGCCGGAGAGCCTGGACATGGGCCGCCGATGGGACGATATTGAATCGATATTTGCAACATACGACGTTTGGACACTCGAGGGGGATATCAAGCGTCCGACCATGCAGGGGTCGAGTTTCTAAAGAGTCGATCTCGTCCCTCGGATAGAGATCGTCGTATATCCTATCAATTGGGCCTTTCCAAGGAACACCCAAGCTCGTGCATGTACCTTGCAGTATAGTGAGTACCGTGGATAAGCCCGTAGCACTCGACGGGGGGGGGAAAAGTATCAGAAGAGCGCAACGCAAGTCTAGAGTTACACATCACTCGCGTTACATACAAGAGAAGACATAGACATATATACATAAGAGGTCAATAGCACATAGGGAGAGAGCAGCATGAATACACGTTTCTCGATACATTGCATGATACACAAGATTAGGACTGAGCGCTTCAATGTCCGCAACACGCCGTCGAACCATTCGTTCCGTTCGTCCCATTCCGGTGGTGACCGTTGGCGAAGGCAGGTGTGCTGAGTACGTCGTTGGTGCCAGGAACATCCATGCTCGGGTTCTTGGTGAAGAAGTGGTTGGGTTTGAAGAGGATGTTGACGTGCTCCACGGGCATACTGTGAAGCCAGAAAGTCAGCAATTACGTTTGGGAACATGAATTAGATACTTACACAGGCCAGTCTTCCGGGCGCGGAATGTGCGTCGTGCCTGCAATCGTTCAAGGGGTGGGTCGTGCGAAGAGAAGAGAATGGTGAGGCACACGCACCAACAGTGAGGTAAAGCACGATGTCCTCGTTATCGATGCTTCCATGTCCTTCTTTGACCCATCTGCCAACAGAATCCTCAGGTTCCTCTCGAGTCTGTGGAACATACTTTCCACTTGGCCACATCCTTCCACCCTTTGGTCCCTCGACGTCCTTCACGACCCAAAGCGCCTTGTGCGCAAAAGAAGCACGACGAGCAATCCATGAATCACTCTTCGACAAAAGAGGAAGTAAACCTCCCTTCATCATGACCTGATACGATGACGGTTTCCCGGAAGCGTAATGCGTCCTGTTCAGATTCGCGATCTTCCACCGGCGCTCGGCGGCCCAGTCAAAGTCGCGTGCTCCGTCTTTGACTTGATCCGTGAGGACACGTTCCTTGACGTAGAAGGCGTTACCCGCAAAGTTCTCTTTCGAACCTGTCGGCGCTTCAAGAGAAACGATGTCAGATTCAACGACGGAGTTGCGGATCCCGTCGAGCATTGGGTCCACGCGGACTGAGAAGATGTGTTGGTGGACATGCGCATTCACACCTGGAGCAACGACAGTGCCGTGAGGATTGGGTTCGTTAGGACCAGCAACGTAAACTTGTAAAATCCCACTAAGCCGGATCTCAAGCTCAATGTTGCCGTCCTGGTAGAAGTAGTAGTTCCAAATGTATTCTGTTGGATGTATGTCAACGCCAGCGCGGAAGAAATGGGGATGATCTTACCATAGTTGGCAAGGGTGCAGACCATGCTGACCACGAGACGTCTACTCCTTACGGTGTGCGAACGGCCTCCTGGGCGGTAGTCAGTGTGCTTCCAGAGGACGCCAGCATCCTCTTCATGAATGCAAATCGCGTTCTTTATGACGAACGCTGTTCCAGCATGGGTAACGTAAGAACCGGGCTGCGATGCGAATCAGCGAGCGCTCTTATCAATCACACGCCGACGTACCAGATAATGGATCTTTCCTAGGCAATCACATCCAAGAGCGAGATCGTTGGCCATGGCGCCCATGCCATATTCACCACTAGAACTGTATAAGTCGATGTTCGATGCTGAACGATTCAAAAACCCACGTATCAAATGCGAATTTCCTGGAATGAGGGAATTCGGGTGCTCCATAGGGTACCACCATTTCTGCAAGACTGAGACGATAAAAGATGGGTCGGATCTCTCCATCATCGTTGTAGGTAATTGTTGATAATGCAATACCCTCGCGGTGGTTGAAAGCTTTCGGGGGTCATTGCACGTTAGATCACTTTCACCGTGATCGAGGATCGGAATGCTCACCGATGTGCATCTTCCACTTCTGCCATTCTAGTGTGTGACCGTCTATCTTGAAGGACACGCCTTCTGGCTGTAAGATGTGTAAAGGTTTGACGTCTTCGCGTGGCTTGTATGTTGGATCGGCCTGCCCCATTAGATCCGGAAGGAAGTCGAACGGAGTGAGTGGCGGCGGTATTCGTTCGCGATTTGACTTGGCAAACGACTCATCCGAGAGTGGGAGCGGCTCTGTCGTCTCGATGCTGAGCTTGTGCGATCCATCCGAGGCGTGCCTATATCTCGGGGGAAAGTCAATCTGGACGACTTTTTCTGAGACCGAGTCAACGACTGGAATGAAATCCTAAAATACACTCAAAAGTCAAAAATGGCATGAAGAAAGTAACTAAAAGGACAAAGATTGACAAGAGGGTGTGCATAGAGATTCTCGTGCTCTGAAAGGCGTGCAAAGAGAAGAGCTTGTTGGAGGCGCTGGTGTTTGGGGAATCGGTCATCATAACCAACTGCCCAACCATCGGCGGCTATTTGATGAGGTTCGATGCCTGGATTGGTTGAGCGGGGTTGATCTGGCGGAAACAGGGGGGCGGATCGGGACTTACCGACTTGCTTGGCGAGCGCTTGAACTTTGGGGTCATTGCGAACGATGACCTCGCACATTGTGAGCTCCTCAACAGTGATCTGGGGTTCTGAACCCTCGGGGACCTGGTCGAGGGACTCGACTTCCCACTCTCCACTGTTGAAGGCCAGGATCGCATTATAGCAGCCTCTGGAGTAGAGGGGTCGCATCAGCGATCATGCCCTGCGGATGCAGGACTCACCCATTTATGACATCGATGAACTAGTCAGAGCATCAGGATATGCATCAAGGCACGAGGATAGGACTTACTTCAGACTCGGCCTTTCTAATGATGTCAACCGGTGCTTCGAGGTTGCCACCCGGTGTGAGGGGGATGCCAAGTGCAGCGAGGACGTGCTTCTTCGGGGGCGGGAGAAGACTGCAGACGATGAAACGGACGGCCCTGATAGGTGTGTTGGATGTGGTATAGTGCCTAATGGCGAGCGTGACTGCATTGATCTAAATTGGACGTGCGAATGAATGTCTTAGTGCGGCGAGGGCGGCTAATCAGATGACAGACCTCGTCGGGGGAGAGAGGGTCGAGGGGATGGTTAAGGTTGGAAGGCTTCGGTGGGGCATAGGTCTTGTAGACCGTTGTGGGGGAGGCAAGCAGTGCGGATGGGGCCATATTGTGGGGTGCAAGCGAGACTGAGGCTGATAGGCCACTGGAGGGACAAATCTGGGAATTTGACGCTCCTCTTTATAGGCCGCGACCGAACCTGAGAATGTCATGTCGGGCACTCTGCGGCGCCAGAGCGTCTTATCTCCAAGGACAGCTTAGTAAAGATATAGATAAGTCACCGACACACCTACGTCTCAGTATGGAGTGCAGCTTGCAGTCGGTCCAGCCGCCAAGAGCGACGGAGGAAGGATGCCCCGACTTCTTGTCCGCAGTACTACCACACTCGCTTCAACGCCTACAGCGACTTTGCAGACTCGAGAAATGGTCGCAACAAAGTCACAGTGCCGACACGGGTGTGGGGCTGGATAGCAGCTCATAGATAATGTGGGACTCATGATAGAGTCATGTGGACATTACAGTAACCTTGCGTCGGGAAATTTGGACCATATCGGGTCGACAGGGACGGCAGAGTTATCTACAGGCGCTTAATCTCAACCAGACTCAGGTACATCAATCGCCACCTTGCGCAGGATGACAGACCCAGATAAGCCTTGGAGGCCTTTGCCAACTCGGAGGGCACTGTTCGCGGTATCTTGGACTCTGTGTGCGGTCGACCGACCCCCTGTGAACAAGCAGTCGTCTAATCTTATGAATGCATTCGCAGGACCCCATCAAGCGCCTCGAGGAGCAGGAAGCGAGATGGACAACAGCTGACACGCGGCCAAACGGGGACCGGGAACCGAGGAAAGCCGACTCAACGCGGGTTCGGTGATGGCCGATAAGAAACAGCGACTTGAAGCAGGCTGACGACCTGCGGTGGTTTCGAGGGCACTAGAACTTGCCAGGTGTTAGACTAGATGGAGTCGTATCTAATCAATCTGCCATGGTAACGACTAGGCTACGCTCATTCGCGTGTCAGCTTTTGCCAGTTTGGAAGGTTTGACCAACCTCGTCACAACCCATGGCAGTCGACAACCTCGCAAACGGCGTGCACGCCCAACCCATATCTTCTTCGTCTCAACTTCAGGTCCTTCTCACACCGTCGCCCACCATCTCCCCCACCGACTTGTCCCCAACACGCGAAACCAATCCAGCAGACCAGAAGAAGAAGAAAAAGAAAAAGAAGGCAAACAAGCCTGCCTCTAATGATGTCTCCTCCGCGCTTCCACGAAAGTCGACCTCAGATGCAGAGCGTCCTCCCGTGCTTTGCATCAGCAGAAACAAGCACTGGAAGTATATCAGCTCATACCATGTCAGTCCTATATCTCCCTCTTCCCACTTGAATCATCTTGTCACATTTCTCCAATTACTCATCAGGGTCCGTGGCTCCAACTCCCTCTCGAGTTGCTCGAGTCTCTTCTCGTCCTTAACCTCGACCCCGCAACACTCTCGAACGCGAAATCACCCTCCCAATCTCTGCACTCATCCCGCACCGCAAATCCACCACATTCAACTCTCCACCCCCGTGCGCTTCCTCGTCCACGTGAAGTCGATAGAGGACTCCACGCGCTCTCAGACCACACACCCCCCGACTCACCGAGTCGCCATTTCAACTCCTTGCCTTCGTCATGTACCACTGCCTCGACCCCACTTCTCTGCCCTATACCAGGCAAGCCAACTCCTCCACCCATCGATCCCGGCGTGTTCCGTAATGTAGCGGCGATCCGCCGTCTGATCGACGAGGCAGCTGAACTGTCGGTGCGCGCATCGTCTGGACTATCTCCTGCTGCTCTGGGAGCCATACGTGGGGGCAGCCACGGTGGATGGCCAACTGCCCAAAACCTTGGCCTTGACGGTTCCGGCAACATCGGCGGTGGAAGAAACGTTGCCATGAGTGCGATGCGCGTACATCGACTACGCGCACTCGCTGTCCACAAGCTCGCCGCGGCTTATAAAGCCGACGAGATCGCCAGCAGCGTCATGGTCATGCAGGGTGGGAGCGTGTTTGATGACATCGCCGAAAGAGTCCTCAGACATGGTGCGTCTTTGCTGGTCACTTGTGGTTTGTACCCCTCCGACTATGATCAATAGATCCCGACGACGCTGATGCGAAATACGTACACTTCTTTCACGAAAAGATACCCTCTCGGTACGTGAACCACGCTTGAAATGTCCCCTTTTGACTGTTGGAACAGTGCGAACAGACAATTGGCAGAATCCACTACTACCCAGGTACTGGATGAACTCATCGCTACCAATCCGCAGCGACTCGAATATCACCGAACTCGAGGCATTGTGCATTGTTTCCGCGATGAATACACCCTTGCTACAAAAGACTTCACATATGCCCTCAAGGAAGCTCGTGCTGCACGCAAGGGCCGGACAGCACACCGTAGCATCAAGTTACCATCCGAATCACGGGGAAAGAATGGCAAGAAAAAGAAAGGTTCTAACAAGACCAACGGCCAGGCACCGCCAAATGGTACAAGCAATCCCGCAGAAGCGTCCACTGTCGAAGGGCCAGACGGGGAATCGCTCTTGGTACATCCGTCCGTTTCACCCGACGCACCAGACCCCATCGAACCTCAACTGCTGTTCTTGAGGGGTGCGACCTATCTGCAGCATGCGCTGTATCTTATCGAGTCCGCGATTTTGACACTCGAGGGCGTAAGTAAGGCGGGCTCAACTTCTGACGGTACCGAGTTGCGCTTGTGCTATCTCGTCAACGGTCGTTATGGCGGTGTCGAGATTGGCAACCCGGATGGTCCCTTGGGGAAAAGTGATGGTCCAAAGGCACGCGCTTACAGAAGCGCGTTGGGAGAGGAGAGTTTCCGCGAGGGTATTTGCGGCTATCTACGCAAGTGCATTCGAGATCATGAACGCTTCCTCGCGCACTTTGACACGCTCGAAGGGCCGCCACCCATGGTCGGCGGGGACGCACCTGCTGACCTTCCTCGAAGGGTCGAGATAGCGTTCCTCCTCTCAGAGATGACACGACCCGGGAATCAGAGCGGGGGAACAGCAGGTCTCGCCGGAGCCGAGTTCAGCCTCCCACCCATGTTCACCACCTACCACCCCCTGCTCGTCGAGTCTCATTTCACCATTCTAATCTGTCAGCTCATGCTTGCTGAATTGCCGACGCTCTTGACGACGTTCGCGCACACAGCCGTTCTCGTCGATGCGCTCGAAGGATACCCCGTCTTCCTTCCGCCGAGGTCCATGGCGCAGGCCGAATTCATCGAAGTGCTCGAGCGCCTCGCGTCCGGTTGGAAACTCGGTATTCAGCTTCACTCGGCGATGCGTGCCGGGTCCTCCGTGCCAGGCAGGCTTGCGATAGAAGCACCTCCCGTGTCGCCATCGAGTTCCGTGCTCGAAATGATGTCGTCCTCTTCCTCGGGCGACACCGCCGATTCAGGTTCTACGCCGTTTGCCTCGACATCATCCTCGTCTGGTGCTACTCAAGGGAGAGCTACTACGAACACCCCCGATCGCGACACGCCGCCCTCTTCTTCGTTCGAGCAGGCCCGTGTAGACGACCTTACCGTGGCACTCGACTGTGCCCGGATCTTACTCGTCCCAGTTGCGGCGAGACAAAAAGAACGCGCTTCACAGGCGGCGGCAGAAAAAGTGTCCAATCACACCAAGAAGAAGCCGTTGAATATCAACATTCCACTTCACGGCCCCCGTGTGGAGATCATCCTCGCCTGGCTCGCAGCCGTTCATTTGGTGGAGTTTGAAAGCATTGTTTGAGGGCTCCACGATTCCAGGTGGGGGGGGAGACTTGATGGCAGATCGAATGAAGGACGAGGATCTCAGTGAATCTATGACGGAAAAAAAACCAAAGAAATGATTGGGTCGGATGTGTGCGCCCGTGATTGATTGACAGTCTGGTGTATTCAGATCAAGTATACAGTGTGTTTCAAGA
>JBBPNB010000620.1:0-14605 GCA_038090635.1 Rubroboletus satanas
TAGATAGTTTACTATGTAAGTAAGTGGACCTGACCTAAGCTGGTGTACTAACATAGGATCTGGCACATACTTAGCTGCATGCAAGTTAAGGTCCAGTCCAGGCTGTCATTTGGGTCCAGCTATTACACTGAGACTAGCATAGGGTGTGATGTATCTACACATGACTCTTGTTGGCCTGGATTAAGCTTATCTTCATTCAGCATTCATAGTTTCTGATTGTTCAAGATGATTCCCTGTGTGTTGTGGAATTCTAAGTCCTGAAGAGTAGGAGTCTATGGAGGTCAGTAGCTTTCTTTGGCATGGAACTCTGAACCTGAGAAAAGCAAAATCACCAAAACCCATTTGATCTTGATCAATTGACATGGAACAGATTCGCTGGCCATATCTGAGTTGAACGGCATCCTTTTAACCAACAAGATCCAGTGAGTGGTTGAGCAAGTGGAGTCGATGAAAGATGGTGACAGAATCTATGAAAAAGGCAGAGATGCCCAAGCTATAGTACATTAGCTACAGGTAAAATAGAGAAAGAAAAAGACTCATCTCAGCTGCTGCCAGAGATGGTGGTAAATGACTGAGGTGTGTCTTAGTCAGAAACTAACATATATGTATGTGTTGTGGGCGGAGGTGTACTCATATTATGTTATATGTAATATTGGATAAATGGTCCAAGTATAGTAGAAGCTGATTCTGAATGTTCCAAGTTCGGAAAAGTGCAGGAAAGTTCTGAAACCTGTTCTGGAATGGTTCTGAGACTGTTCCGAGATGACAATCTTGGAACCCTCGGAAGAGCGTGGGAAAAAACTTCGGAATGCTTCGGAATGGTAGGGCCAGAGTGTCAACTCGGAATGGTGGTTCCAGGATCGGAAATGTTGAAACAGGAAAGACTTGGGGTTGGATTATTGTTGAATACTGTCAGATGGAGCATGTTTTGAGACTAATTTCCACATGGACAACTGAGTCCCACCCCTACAGTCATTCCCCACCACTTGGGCCATCACTGGCACTTGAGCCAAATACAAATTATGCATGAGTTCCAGCCATAACTTGCAAAACAATGGTCAAAACAATAAGATATGACACCTTGCTATGTCCAGCCATAAGGTAGGCTTCACTTGAGGCCACTATTCAACTGGCGATTGATTGTTTACACCCAAAATCACAAAAATTCTTATGTATTACAGTAAATATTAAAACTGTAGCTAGTCTAACTGTCAGAATACATATAATTGATTCTTGGCTTGGTGGTCCTAATGTCTGATCTGAAGGCCGTTGACTCCTTGTCTTGCCAGCATGATGCTGGTGAGGGGTGTCCATGAGAGTGTTGAGTGGCGTATCAGTATACAAGATTTCCCTAAAATGGAATAGTCAGTAGGCTCCTGATGTAACAATGTTTTGGAACTCAAAGATGTAATTGCTTACCATACGCTACTGAGGTACTTAAGTTATGGTTGGCCATGCAAAATCCAAGTGTTGAAAGCAATGTATCACAGTCACTAATTAAGAGGAAGGTCTGACATATGCCATAAAGCTGTGGAATGATGACAAAGAGAAGCCCAAGGAAGAGCAGAGAAGTCAGTGAGCAATTTGTTGTGAAGCAGAAGAAGAGATGGGAAAAAGGGGGAAGAAACATGTTACCATCAGCCAGGCTACTCTTATGAGACAACTTGAAGGTGAAAGAAGCTGTCAACAAGCAAACCAAGAAAATCATGCCTGGCTTACTTCTGAAGAGGAGGCGAGGATTGTGGAATATTGCCTTGATCTGGCAGCAAGATGCTTTCCACTCAATCACAAGAGACTCAAGTTTCATGTTGACACCATTCTACAGGCATGATGTGGTAATTCTTTCCCAGAGACAGGGGTTGGAATACATTGGACTGCACATTTTCTTAATTGACACTTGAACCACTTGGGCATGTACTGGAGTTCTCCACTTGATTCTGCTCATGGGCAAGCTGTTAACTGTTATGCGGGACCATAACAATCTCGACTGCAGTGGTATGCTGGGAAAGTCTCCTGTTGGCTTGAAGAACAAGTGTTGAGAGGGCTGGTCTCAACACGTATCACTAGGGGAGAATGGGAACTCCCAAGGTGACAGCACCGGATGCTTGAGAGCAGTGACCAGTGAAGGTCTAGTGCACTAGCCTTCTCCCTCTGGAGCACCTACACTAGCCTGACGTTTACGTGGGGCCGTCCATGTAGCACTCTGCATACGAAGTGGTCCTTCACTGGGAGGACAAGCGTGCTGGCTCCCAACGGGTGGTACTATGCCTAGGGGACGGTACGCTTCTAGGACAAAGGCTTAGGCGCTAGGTGTTAACCTTAGGCTAAGACTGATTGCAAGATACGGAGATAGAAGCAGTGATATAGAAGTGAAGTGGCGATCAGACTTCACAGCAATCAAGACTGTTATGGTGAATGGTGCAGATCAAGATTGGAGGAAAAGAAGTACAGCGGGGTCTGAACTTAAATACTACCTAGGTAGTTTAGGGGAGGCCTCAACTACCTATATAGGATGGCACTATATCAAGCGAGATCGTAGATCGGGATCTAGATCTGTCTGGGTGAGGGAAACACAAGGCATTACCTAAGTATGGTAACTGCCGAGGCGAGATGTGTCCGCGTATGAAATACAGTAATTGAAAATGATACGTAAAAGGAAATTAGTGATGATCTCTGGGGATTCCCTGGGGAGTCCCATTGTCTTCAGGCACAATGTGGTCAAGGCTCATGAACTCGTTCCAGAGGTCATCCGGTAAGAGGTCCTCATGTCCTAGGTTGCACAACTCATTGAGGAGGTTCCTTCCAAGGGTATGAGAAGGTGAGTTGGGGTTATTCCAAGGAAATAAGGTGGGGGATGGCATAGCCATAACATTACCCCCCCTCATAGTCCTGAAGTTCCATCTCAGGAACTATCTCCTCTGTTGACTTCATAGTCGGTGAGGTCCCACTGTTCAGGAGACAGGTCAGCCAGATAACAGTTCTGTCCTCGGTGGCCGGCCTCTCCACAAAGGGAGCAACATTGCTGGGGGCAATGGTATTGGGGGTGGCCAGGCGCGACGACGTGGCAAATAGGGCACTGGTATCTAGGGCAGTTGATCCTAAGATGGGTCCTTGCCCTGCATTCGAAGCACCTGGGTGGAACCAGTTGGGGTAAACCTGGTCGAGTGGGTACGGAGTTGGGGATATGAGGGTTGGCATCCATTGGTACTGGAGTGGGATGATGTACGGCTGAGAGACCAACAAGAGAGGCAAAGGAGACAGAGGAAACAGAGGGCAATGTTCTATTCAGAGCGGAGTGGGGCGATTGACAAGTTGGGGGGCTTGGGGTTGGAGAGTGTCCCAGTACATTGGGAACATGGTGTCCATTGGTGTGACTGGTAGATAGCTCTGCCCTGAGAAGGACTATACGTTGATGCTGTGAGGTTTAGTATATGGGCCTGGCGGAGTTGGATTCTGGGGTAAGGGGGGTCCCGTTGATAGCGGGCACAGTGGTGGTGGATGATTTGGAGGGAGTAAACCTGCCAGGCAATATGGGGGAGGGGGTTCAATAGGAGGAGAGGTTGGAGGCAGGGGAATTTGGGGTAAGAGTGGTCTCACCGTTGGAGGGGGGCGCAAACACTCCATGTTACGGTTACGTCCTCCCCTGACTCTTTTCCTTGGAACAACCCTCACCCACCCTCTCGTACTGTTGCAAGGAACCTCCTCAATGAGTTGTGTGACCTAGGATATGAAGACCTTATGCTGGACGACCTTTGGGATGAATTCATGAGCCTCAACTACGTCGCTCCTGAAGACGGGACTCCCCAGGGAATCTCCAGGGATCACTCCTAATTTCCTTTTATGTACCATTTCCAATTACTGTATTTCATACACGGACACATCTCACCTCAGCAGTTACCATACTTAGGTAATGCCTCGTGTCCCCCTCACCCAGACAGATCTAGATCCCAATCTACGATCTTACTCAATATAGTGCCGCCCTATATAGGTAGTAGAGGCCTCCCCTAAACTACCTAGGTAGTATTTAAGTTCAGACCCCACTGTACTTCTCTTCTCCTTAATCTTGATCTGCGCCATTCACTATAACAGTCTTGATTGCTGCAAAGCCTGATTGCCACTTTGCTTCTATATCACTGCTTCTATCTCCATGTCTTGCGATCAGTCTTAGCCTAAGGTTAACCCCTAGCACCTAAGCCTTTGTCCTAGAAGCGTACCATCCCCTAGGCATAGTACCACCTGTTGGGAGCCAGCATGCTCGTCCTCCCAGTGAAGGACTGCTTTGTACGTGGAGTGCTATGTGGACGGCCCCACATATATGTCAGGCTAGTGTAGGTGCTCCAGAGGGAGAAGGCTAGTGCACTAGACCTCCACCGGTCACTGCTCTCGAGCATCTGGTGCTGTCACCTTGGGAGTCCCCATTCTCCCCTAGTAATACATGTTGAGACTAGTTCTCTCAACACTTGTTCTCCAAGCCAACAGGAGACTTCCCCAGTATACCACTGCGGTCAAGATTGTTACGGTCCCACGTAACACTCCAACTCCTCCTCCAGTGAGTGGATCAGGCGGTCCACTTGGTCTGGATTCTCCGCGAAGGTCATAGGGGATGGGGAGAGCCTCCTCAAGGGCCACATGGGCTGCCCAAGATGAGCTGGGTCCAGCGTCAGGGAGTGGGGAGTTTCTGAAATATTTCTCTCGATCTCCCTTGGATAGGGAGAGGAGGACAGGCTGTATAATCCTCATGAGGGTTCCTTCTGGAAGAAGGGCAATGCAGAGGGAGAATCTGTGGATGTAGAGTAGGTCAAGGGAGAGGTTTCTGTTTTTGACCAGGAGTTGTTCAATGGCCATGATGGCGGGAGAGTCCTGGACCTGTCAGGAGTCTGTCCCGAAGATAGCAGGACCTGCCTGGTACCAGGTGTTATGTGGGACTGTAACAATCTCGACCGCAGTGGTGTGCTGGGGAAGTCTCCTGTTGGCTTGGAGAACAAGTGTTGAGAGGGCTGGTTCTCAACACGTATCACTAGGGGAGAATGGGAACTCCCAAGGTGACAGCACCGGATGCTCGAGAGCAGTGACCGGTGGAGGTCTAGTACACTAGCCTTCTCCCTTTGGAGCGCCTACACTAGCCTGACGTATATGTGGGGCCGTCCACGTAGCACTTCACGTACGAAGTGGTCCTTCATCAGAAGGTCGAGCGCGCTGGCTCCCAACGGGTGGTACTAGGCCTAGGGGACAGTACCCTTCTAGGACCGAGACTTAGGCACTGAGTGTTAACCTCAGGCTAAGACTGATCACAAGATGCGGAGATAGAAGCAGAAGTATAGAAGCGAAGTGGCGATCAGACTTCACAGCAATCAAGACTGTTATGGTGAATGGTGCAGATCAAGATTGAGGGGAAAGGAAGTACAGTGGAGTACGAACTTAAATACTACTTTGGTTAGTTTAGGGGAGGCCCCAACTACCTATATAAGGAATGGCACTAATTGAGCAAGATCGGGATTAGGATCCAGATCTGTCTGGATGAGAGGAACACAAGGCATTACCTAAGTACGGTAGATGCCGAGGCAAGATGTGTCTGTTTATAGAGTACAAGAATTGGAAATGAATATAAAAGGAAATTAGGGATTATCCCTGGGGAGTCCCTGGGAAGTCCCGCTGTCCTCAGGCTCGATATAGTCGAGACTTATGAACTCATCCCACAAGTTGTCCAGCAGTAGGTCTTCATGCCTGAGGTCACACAACTCATTGAGGAGGTTCCTCCCTAGGGTTCTGGAGGGTGAGTTGGGGTTGTTCCAAGGAAACAAGTCGGGGAATGCCATAGCTGTAACACCAGGTGGCCTGGGTTTGAAGGGTTTGAAGGGCTGCATATAGGCAGAATAGTTGAACAAGGTGGATGAGGGTGTTGTTGGCGTAGTAGAATGGTAAGGCTTTGATCGTCGTGAGGGCCTCAACATTCTCAAGCGCTCCAATATAGAGGAGTCTGCGGGCATAGACGGGGAGTTGGGAAATACAAACGGAGAGGGGGGTGTTGTTGAAGAGGGAAAATGGGGTGGGCATGAGCAATGGTGGTAGAATGAAGGAAAGGAGGGTTTAGAGTCCGACCCTCTTTTTATACTCAGAGAGGAGTTCCTTGGCATTTCCTAAGTTAGACAGGGGTTCCCAAGTCTGCTCAGCATCGGAATATCCCTTCCAATGGCACAAGTACTGCCTTCTGCTGGCAGTTCCCCTGTGATTGATGATCTTTTCAATTTCGTATTCCTCTTCCATGGCTATGAGCTCTGGAGATGGCTGTGGGAAGTTGGGGCCATGCTTGGGAGTTTCCTTGGAGGCTGTGAGAAGTGAGGCATGGAAGACATCATGGATTTTCCATGTCTTTGGAAGTAGTAGGCAGTATGCCACTGTGGAGATTACCTGGGAGATCTCAAAGGGTCCAGTTTGGCGAGGTGTGAATTTCCATGATGGGACTTGAAGTTTCAGGTTCCGCGTGTTCAACCAGACCTTGTCGTCCACTTTCCAGGATTTGAAGCGAGAGAAGACTCTCTCCTTCATATGTTGCTGGGCAAGGGTATGGGCAGCTTCGGCTTCTTTCCTGGCATCTTCAATGTGGGAAAGTCATTGTTCCAAAGCTGGAAGGAAAGTGCGATCAAGGGGTGGGTAGGAATGGGATTCATAACCCATCATTAGGGAGAATGGAGATTTGCCTGTGACTGAATGAGTGGCGGTATTGTGTGCAAATTCCGCCATGATGAGTAGGTCGAGCCATTTGTGCAGCTGACCATCACAGAAGATCCGGAGATAGGTTTCCAGTTCTTGGTTATAACATTCCATTTCTCCATCCGTTTGGGGATGGTAGGCTGTAGAAAGGGCAACATCATATTTGAGGAGGTGGGCAAGTTCCTTGGCAAAGGCCGAAGCAAATTGTGGGCCTCAATCTGACACAACTTTCTCATGTAGACCATAATGTTTGAACATATTTTCAAAGAAAAGATGGGCAATTCTGACCACGTCAATCATTTTGGAGCAAGGGGCGAGAATTACCCCCTTACTAAGGCCATGGTCGACCATGACCATGATAGAGTCAAAGCCTTGTATCAGGGGAAGATCTGTGATGAGATCCACAGAGAAATTTTGGAAGGGGCGGCTTGCAGCGAGGGAAAGGAGATTAAGAGGGGGAACTGTGGGATGGGTCTGGACCTTGTACATTTGGCAGACAGCACATCCAGTTACATAGTGGTGGACAAAAGAAGAGAGTCCAGGCCACCAGTAATCCTTAGAGAGGAGGGCCACAGTGTGTAAATGGCCACCATGTCCCCCTTTGGGAGAGGAGTGGGCTACTTTGACAAGGTCAGAACATGCGTCAGTGGGCATGTAAAGACGGCCACAGAAGTATAGGCATCCTTCATCAAAGGTCCAATCTTCCGGATGGGATCTGTCAAAAAGAGGTTCCTCCAGTTCCATGCAGCAGAGGGCTTCCACTACGAGGGGATCCAAGGCTGTGGAAGCTTGGATCTTACTTGCCAGTGCCAGATCAATGTGGTTGATCTGGACCTTGAAGGCAGAGTCAGATGGGACCTGGACATTTTGGTTGTTCAGGGAAGTATCGACGTCGTCCCAATGTGATAAGGCATTTGCAGGTGCCATTTGTGTGCCAGGTAAGGCCACATAAGTGAGGTCGAAATCCTGTAAAAACAGGAGCCATCACAAGACATGGTGCAATAGTGTATGTGCCTGCTTGTAATAGGTCAAGTTCTTATGATCTGTAAGAATCATGACCAAATATGGTGATCTGAGGAGGTACTGGCACCACTCCTGGAGTCCGCGTATGATGGTGAGTAATTCGTGGTCAAAGATATCATAGTTCTGCTCGGCTGGAGAGAACATTTGCGATATATAGCCACATGGTTGGAGATCACCATTGGCATTCAGTTGCATCAGTACAACTCCTGATGCGGTGAGGGACGCATCCGTCATGAGGGTGAAAGGCTTGGAGGTGTCCAGGAAGGCTAAAACAGATTGGCAAGTGAACGCGACTTTTAGCTTCTGGAAGGATTCTTCGTGGCAGGGTTCCCAGGACCATACTGTGGTCTTCTTCATAAGGTCCAGAAGAGGACAGGCAATGTCCAAGAACAAGGGGATAAACTTCCGATAGAAGTTACAGAATCCTAAAAATGAGTGTACAGCCTTGATGCTATCTGGTGGGGACCATTCCTCTATGGCCTTGAGTTTGGCAGGGTCCATCTTGAGACTGTCTTCATTGACGATCATTCCTAAGTACTCCACTTCCGAAGCTGCAAAAATACACTTTTCCAGCTTGAGATACATCTCATGTTCTTGGAAGTGTTGGAGAATTTTCCGTGTGTGCTCTTTGTGCAGGGTGGGGTCAGCTGAATGGATAAGAAGGTCATCCATGTAGATGATCAGCCACCCTTCCACTATGTAGTCACCGAAGAGGTCATCCATAAAGGCCTGAAATGTGGCGGGTGAATTGCACATTTCAAAGAACATCACCATGGGCTCGAAGAGCCCGAATGGGGTGATAAAGGCTGCCTTCCATCAGTCCTTGGGTTTGATAAGAACATTATTATATCTCCAGTGAACGTCAAACTTCGTAAAGATCTTTGATCCTTTTAGTTTGTTGGTGAGGTCAGAGATAAGTGGGAGGAGATATGTGTTCTTGACAGTGTGGGTGTTCAGGTACCAGTAGTCTTGGCAGGGACAAAGTTTCCCATCTTTCTTTTGAACAAAAAAGAAAGGGGAAGCTTGAGGGGACTTGGATAGAGTGATCTTTCCAGATTTGAGATGTTCGTCGATGAACTCCTTGCACACCTCTTGTTTGGCAGGGTTGAGAGGGTAGTTCTTGGCTCATTTTGGGATAAACAAGTCTTTTAGTTCAACGGCATGGTCATAGGGATGGGAAGATGGGAGTTTGGTGTCTTTCTTGGTAAAGACGTCGGCGTATTGCTGGAAAGCTCGAGGTAGAACCACCTGTGCTTTGCTTTTGAGCTCTTGTTGGGCGATCGTGGTAGATAGCGTGGTTCATCATATTATGAACTTGGGAATATCTCCGTGGGCATGGAAGAACTTCGCATGCTGTATGGGTGTCCACCTGCGAAATGATTGGTAGAGACCGTCTTCAATAGTCTCTTTCTCGCCATGACCCAGATATCTGAGCAGATAACGCTGCTGCATTGTGATTGGGTAGTTGTCCGAGGTTCTTCAGTACGATGAGGGGGTGATGGTCACGTTCCCTGCCTTCCAATCTATGTTTGGGTTGATGGCCCGAAGCCATGAGAGACCTAGAATAACTCCCTCTTTGCCGCTGTTGAGGATGAAGAGATCCCACTGCTCTTTCAGTCCTCCATAGTCCAAAACCACATTGGTTTTGTACTTGATGGTTCCGGAAATGTTGTGGGATCTGTCAACATTCCATGCTAGAATTGGTGCTTCTAGGGCATAGATGGGCAGTCCCATCTGTATCGTGGTTGTTCAATTTATGAAGCAACCAGTGGCCCCACTGTTGATTAAAGCATTAGTCCCGACAATTTTGCCATCCTGCTTCCAGACGGAAAGTGGGATTCAAATAGAATTACTCTTTGCTCCAGAAATAAATACAGGTGCAATTGTAAAGGGAGGTAATGACATCGGTCCATTACTCCTGACTAAAAATGTGGACTAGTGGGTTTGGAAGGGCACACCTTCATGATTGGCTCAGCCTCTTTCATCCGAGCTGTGGGGGATTTCTCCATTTCAAGGACGTTAATGTGTTCCCATTGTGGGCTGGTGGGTGGTTCCATGGGCTGCTGGAAGTTCCCATCATAGGAAAGTCCTTCCTCGTCTAGGTTTGGATCAAAAGTGACCTGTAGTGTGCAGAGGATTTCTCCTCAGCTGCTGCTGTGCTGAAGATTGGCAAGCATGTGGTCCAGCTGATCAGGCTGGGAAGGAGTCGGCTGCTCCCTGGATGATGGAGAGGTGGTAGAGAGGGTTCTCGCATGGTAAGATGGCCGGGGTGGTGCAGGAGAGGGATTTTCTGGATACCTGGGGTGGTTCCTCAAGTGACATTCCTTCTTCTTGCAGACAAAACATCCTTCGGTTTTACGGAGTTGGCTTCGTTCTACTGGGGAGATGGTGAGGTGATCCACCTGCATAGCGTTTGGGTCGTGGTGTCTATGCTGGGCTGCATAGGCAGGAGCGGCCCTCTTCTTAAGGCTATTCATTCTTCATTGTCTGGATTCTGCGCTGGCCGTGGCCTCGTAAACTTGTTCTATGTCTGTGGCCTTCTTGAAGGTTTTGATCCTTGTTAATTCAAGGGCAATGTATGGATGAACACCTCGAAGGAACCATTCTTCAAGTGCATGGATTTTTTTATTGAGTCTGGACTGGACTGCGAGAACTGAAAAGTCTGAAAAGAACTTTTTGAAGCCTTGAGAGGACCTAGTGTCCTGCGTGAGGGTGGCTAGGCTGACCCTTGCTGATTCTGCGCTGTCATAAGGGGAAAACACCGTTTCAAAGGCTGTATAGATCTTCTCAAGGGTTTTGTCAACACCAAGTTCAGCTGGGTCGGCTAGCTTGGTGAGCCATGCTTCTGTGAAGGCCTTCCCTCGTCCCTTATTCATTCTGTTAAGGAAGATGTATGTCTTGGCCGTGTCAGTATACTTTAGTTCATGAAGGGTGAAGTACCCCTTTATGGCGAGCAACCATCTGTAAGCATCCTGGGGCTCTTCTGAGAACTCCTCTGGGAGGGCAGCTTTAATCTCTCCAGTCATATTGTCTTTGTTGTTACTGTCATTGTCTGAAGAAAAGGGGTCTGATCCTTCTGGGCTAGGGGGGTTACTGGGGGGTTGAGATGGATGGGTGGGTTTTCTAGGTGGGGAGTCTACTTTGATGGGTTCTCCTCCTTTCTCAACTGATAATGGCAGTTGGGTAGAAATGGCTGATGGGGTCTCTGGCCGATAGGGGGGACCACCTGAGGAAGCGTGGGAGATGGAAGGAGTAGGAGATGTGCAGGCAGATGGGGGAGGTTGGTAATGAGCTGGTGGGGAAGCGGTAGCCCTGGAAGAACCAGAGATCCTTCTTGACGACATGTGTTCAGGTACAGCAGTGAATTGGGAATAAGTGGTAGATCTACAGTAACTGGGCTGGCTACTCTCTCTTCTTCGTCTTCTTCAGGATCTCTTGTGAGAATCTGAGAAAGGCTGATGCAGTGTGTGGTGACAAATGATGGCTACCCTGGTAGCTGGAATGGAGGGTCGTTGGGTGATAGTAACATCAACAAGAAAGAATCTTGATCTTTTGTTACGCAGGACCGTTGTTATGATGCTACTGCTCTCCTAGCATAATGCTAGGATAGATAGTTGACGGAGAATGTAGCAGTAGGCACTTAAAAGTAGCCTAAAGACTTATAGAGGTCCGACCGGAAGGATATGCCAAAAGATATGCAGTATATTGCATAGAACTAGCTGGGGAGCTAAGTTCTATGCCTGGGTTTATACTGTATATGGTTACAAATGTGCTACGAGGCCAGAGGATCCCTTAAGGGGAATAGTCTGGAAACCAGTTGACACGAGGTAAAGGTAGGCATGTGGAGATAAGAGAGAAACCTGGATGCGGAATAGTAGTACTGGTCCTCGTGTAGAACACAAGGTGAAACAGGGACCGGCGTAGTGGTACAAGGTACAAGGGAAGGAAGCTTATCAGTCAGTCCAAAGCATCATAATGCTGGCTGTGTATGATAACTAGGAACAGGAAAGTGGTAACGAGAACGTTGGAGTGGGAGGGAACAAGAAAGGATAGTAGTCGTAAGGAGATTGTTGGGTTGTAACAATAGCCCCCCCATAAGGGGAAAGCATCCTGCTTCCCACAAACTCACCATATTCCTCAATCTCAATCAGGACCAGATTGATCCCTGGCATTGACTTCATAGTCGTAGGCATCAGCAGTGTCCCATTCTTCCCATCCTCCTCCCGGTTGATGTCCAACCACTCGTGGGCAACAGCCGATGAGGTGACCCTGGCACCCACAGGAGGAACAGCATCATTGAGGGCAACGAAGGATTGAGTGACCAGGTGCGAGTCAGTTGCAACAGGGGCAGTGAGTGATAGGGCAGGCTGAGCGGATATGTCCTGGATTGCCATAGCCGAAACAGAGGACAGGAGTGTTGGAGGTGATGACCAGATTTTTGTTGATTCTGGGAGGGGAACAATCTCAATGAGGGCTGAAGACAGGGGGGATAGTCTGGGCGCATTCCATCACTCCTCTGATGATGGCGTTCAATTGAAGGAAGTGGTTGCGACGACAGAGGGTGCATTGGCGCGAAGGAGGTGCTGCAGCTTCATCCACAGGGCAAGCAAATTGATGGGTTGGTAGGGACATCGGGGTGGAGGAGTAGGAAGAGTTAGATCAGTTCGAGAGGGGGGAGTGAGGGGGTTGATCTCCACTGGGGGTGAGGGGTCGTTGAGGAGTGGGGGATCTGCTGGGCGGGAGATGGGATGGAGAGGAAGGTGTGGTGGGAGACTGGGTGGCAACTGGGGAGGCAGAGAGAGGAGTGGGAGGTCATGGGTAGGTAATAAAAGACTCTTGGATGTTCTTGAAGTGCTGATCAGTGGCAGAGAAGCGAGGGGGGATAGGAAGGGGAGTGGAGGAATAAGGGGGAGGTGTCAGGGAGGATTCTCCAAGGATTGAGCATGGGTGGATCTGAGGATTGGGAAAGGTCGTAGTCGCTTCATTGAGATAGACAATCCATTCCACTTGGGAAGCCACCAGACGAAGGGGTCGGATGATGTGCGAGATTTGATCTGGGGGAATGCAGTTGATGACATGACAGAACTCTGCGTAGTATAGCAGGTCCAGCATCTCGTTGCAAAGGGTGGAGAGGGATTCTGTGAGAGAGGAGTCGTATCGGCTGTCATTTTGGTTGAAGAACATTTGGTGCAAGTACGTCCTTTGGTAAGCATTAATGAGCTGCGTGAGGATGATGGAGGCATGGAGAGGGCAATGAGTGGTGAGAAATTTGTCAAATGCTAGGAACTGAAGAATGGCAATGAATACTAGACGACAGGCGACAAACCTGAATCGGTGAATGGTGACTGGAGGGGTCTCGGAGATGGAGGTAGGAGGGTAGGGAGGGTCAGGAAGGGTGATAGTCATCTAGTAATGGAAGGGGCAGAAGGATCGTTCTTGTTGACAAAACCAGAAGTGGATGCGAGGGTGTTGAAGGGTGTCAGCAAGGGAGTGGGGGGTGTCGAAGGTGAAGGTTCATCATAGGAAGGCTAGTTGGGCTGGGGTGTAACTGAGAGCTGAAGGGATATCGATGGGGCAAAGGGGTTCTGGGGGAGTAGGAATCATGGGTTAATCCAGACGGTGCTCTGCTTTATATGCATTGAGGGTATCGGTGGAGTTTGCAAGGTTGGACTGCATTTCCCAAGTGGCTTCAGATAATGGGTACCCCTTCCACACCACTAGATAACGGCGATGGCAGGCAGTGCCCTTGTAACTGATGATGTGACTTATTTTGTATTCCTCTTCAGTATTGGTGAGGTCAGGTGGGGGACGAGGGAAGTTGGGGCCATGTTCATCAGTTTCAGTGTAAGGGGTTAACAGGGAAGCATGGAAGACCAGATGAATTTTCCAGAAGGGCAGTAAGTTCAGTTGGTAAGCCAGAGCAGAGATTACTTTATTGATGAAAAAGGGGCCGTGTCGTTTGGGAGACAGTTTTTGATTGGCAGATAAGGGAAGGTTCGTGGCTTCTAGCCATACCAGCTGACCAGTCTGGAATGGGACAAACTTGTGGCACCCCCTGTTGGCCATTACATTCTGGGAAAGAATGAGGGCCAATTTGGCCTCCTCTCGGGCAGAGAAGAGTTCAGATAATTGATCTGCAAGGTGGGGAACAAAGGTTGGTCTGATCTTCGGGTAGGCTTGGGAATGGTAGCCCATCATGAGAAAGAAGGGGGTTTGTTTAGTGGTGGAATGTACCATGGAGTTATGGTGAAATTCTGCCATAGGTAGGAGGTCAGGCCAAGATTGAGGTTTTTCCTGGCAAAAGAGACATAGGTAGGTTTCAAGTTCCTGATTGACTTGTTCAGTTTCACCATCAGTTTGGGGGTGGTATGCAGTGGAGAGAGCGACATCATAGTGTAATAGACAAGATAGCTCCAGGGCAAAGATGGAGGTGAATTGAGGGCCTCTGTCAGATATGACCTGGTTGTGGAGACCGAAGCAGGGAAATATATGTTGGTAAAACAGTTGGGCGACATTAGTGGCAGAGACGGTTTTAGAGCATGGAATGAAAATCACCCCCCATGTAAGGCTGTGGTCTACCATGACCAGAATTGAATCCAGAGAGACGACGGTAGGAAGGCCAGCAATAAGATTCATGGTCAGATGTTGAAAGGGGCAAGTGGCGGTGGTGGGAACAGGGGAGAGGGGGGGGTGGGTGGGGTGGGTGTTGACCTTGTGTTGCTGGCAGGCAGCACACCCAGCAACGAAGCGGCAGACAAAGGTGGACATATCAGGCCACCAGTAGTCCTGGGACAGGAGAGCAAGGGTGTGAGTGGCACCGGCGTGTCCACCCTAGGGAACGTTATGAATAGAAGAGACCAAAGTAGAGCGA